>JAADXW010000004.1:0-90142 GCA_023337975.1 Phytopythium ostracodes
AAGAATGTGCGTCAACAAACATTCCTCATGTTTACGTCACGCCTTCTTCCATGACGGAAGTGTGTGTGCACCACACGCCAATCTGTAATCGGATTGTACAATGTAATGGGAATTCGGACCCATTACAACACCAGGATTGGTGGTTGTTGGTGAGGCGATTACACAGTATCCGGCGGTGTTCGAGCAGCGCTTCCTGCTTACGAAGAACCCAACAGTCGCGATGAAGCGTGCGTCAGGTCAGCAGTTCATCCACTCGTATATCATTCCCCGGAGCCTCCTCATCGAGGTTGACAGCGCATAGAACGACTGGATCAGCGAGCAGGAACACGTCCAAGACGTGGAACCTGCCGAAAGCGAGGCTATACCGATCGCTCATCTGGCATCTAACCTGGCGGGGTTCTCGGGGTAAGTTGATGAAGCCAACTGAAATGCGGGTGACGTGCTGTCTCACTGACATGCTATGTTTGTGTTCTTTTGATTTAGACGGTATATCAAGATTGCAACACAGATCTACGCGGCAAAGGATGATATTCGACGATTCGTGAATGATCTCCAGTGGCTGCACAATCATTGGGCGCGGCATGCCACGACGCCAGCTCGAATTTTTCCGAAAGATCGAGCGTTCAATGACGTCGATCGCCGAGGCAGTTGCACAACTTTTTGAGAATTCGTGGCTAGATCGGCGGTTCATCTCGCCGGCCGCGCCAAACGGGTTCGCGAGGTTCAGAGATGTGCTGGGCAAACTCGCCGGAGAGGTGCATCTGAACGACGTCGTGATCAAAGGTGCTCTCCGGTGCATGTGTGCGTACTACCCAACGCGTCATGCCGTGGATACGCTCCTTACGACAAGTGCGCGGATCGTCGTTCCAGACCGCTCTCTCGCTTCAACTTTAACCGTCATGGTGCCAGTATTTTTGCAGCGCCTTCAACATTGGTTGATCCAGATCGTCTCCAGCGCCCGACACCGAACGAGAGGGTTGCACTTGACGGTCGTCATGTACGATCCGCTAGGTAGCAAGCGCAACATCAAGCAGCTGGAGATATGGGAAACCTTCACGTTTCCATTGCTGCTCGCGTGGCATGAGCGCGATTGCTTGCACGACGCCGATACGAGCATCACTGAAGTGACAAACGCTGCTGTACGGCCCGAGACGGTGACACAGATCGATGCGTCTCCGGTTGGTGAGCCTGATCCGGAGCGGGGTGACACACTTTCCGCAGTCATTGAGCTGGATAAGCTGGGCAAGGGTGCGCAAGCTGATGCAGACGTACACGTGACGAGCGAAGACGTGTTCAAGCAAGCAGTCGCGGCATCTGATACAGCCGTAAGCATGACGAACGAGGACGGGCCCAAGGACGCGGTCGCGTTGTCCGGTAGAGCACCGATTAGTATATCGTTCGGCAGTATTACCAGATCGGTCGCGTTTGACAAGGATGCAGTATCGCAGTCTGACTATATCACGATGATTGGTGATGGGACTTTCGTCTGCCAATCCTTTGACGTGATTGCGGATGCCGCGACCACCCAAGCGATCAGTGATAACAGCACCGAGCCCACGGTGTTTGCTAGCGATGACGACGTCGACGAAAAAGAAAACGAGCGCGAACATGCACTCGCCAGCGAGCCAGCAGATATTCTCACTCCTGGGCCATTCGTCAAAATCAAGATGAAGCCGATGAAGGCCCCAATACAAGACGACGCAGTGAGCTGCGGGCTTTTCTATCTTACGCAGGCATACAGCTATAGCAGTGGGGCACGGGACTTTGACATGATGAGAGATGTATCTGACGACGAGCTCGCCGTAATGCGACTTCGTCAGATGTGAGAGAACTTGTATCGCGGAAGCATCACCGACGACTACCCCGACGACGACTACGAAAGCTGATTGCGCCTCGCTGATATCGACATGAGAGCACGTGTAGTATTTAAGATTACGGTCACTTGGTACGCACACAAGCTGTAACAGTGCATTGCATTCATGCTTTCTGCTTGCGCTTCGTACATGCCTTCGCAGATTGGGAAGCTGGTACGTCGTTCTCGTCCTCTGTTCGCTTAATGCTAACGGTTCATACTATGGAGGGCCTCGTTTAGCGTCACTGAGAACGCTGCATGCACGAGGTGGCGACTTCCCGGCATGGACGTGGCATAGTCGACAGCTAATGCGATGTCTTCGTCCTCACGCGCTGCCGCGTCTCGGTGGAACTCTACCATGGCACTTATCATCGCTTCTATCTTCGATAACTGGTTGCGGAGCTCTTCCAGCTCCTCAAGGCGGCTCCACAGCAGCGATTGCGCCATCTATCTGTCCGGCGCTGACGGCATGTCACACCTGTCCCTGTCTTCCCGAAAAGGCGCACCAGTAGCAAGCCGTCCGCAGGGGACAGCGCTCAAAGATAGTGAGTCCGCGCCAGCGCTGGATAGCACTGGTGTACCTGTCGGCGTTCCTTCTTTACGCGGCGCCTTCTTCATCTGCTTGAAGATATTGTCGTGTATACCCCGCGGCTGTGACGACTGTGGCGGTCGTTGAAGAACAGCACAGGATTCGATACGGGACCGGTTCACCAGATAATATTTCATGCTGGTTTTTATTTCGAATTTTACGTGTAGCTTTCTCGACGCTGTCGTTTTATAACCAATGCACGTTGGGCAAATTGGAGCGGAAGTTGCGCAAGTTGCTTAAAAAGTTGCACATGTTGCTTTAGAAAAAGTTACAACAACGAGACTCGCGACATCGTGGCGCCAAAACCCCTCTGTTTTCCCTCCAAAACCCATCGCCACGGACAGTGCCTGCAGCCCACAAGAGTGACCTGACCTACAGTATTGCCGGGAAACACAGCAGCACTAAGAAAACGCGCGAACGCTTCTGATTGGTCCAGAGCATACCCTTCCCTTCGTATGATTGGTCATTTATCGGAAGTTGCCGCCGCCACGACCTCCCGGGTGTCATCCGCCTGTAATCGGACACACTCGAGCCACCGATCCACGCGCCTCGGAGCTGCCGGCCTGCGCTTTTCGCGCGCTCTTATCCTGCGTCCTCTCTTCTTTCCCGCGCTTTCCGTCCTCGCCTAAGGCGCATACACGCCTCCTCCTATCTCCGTTGCCGCCCTCTCCTCTGCAACTCATTTCCCAATCAGCCCGCGACCTCCCAGAGCGACCGAGCCAAGACCAGAAGGACAGAGCAACCAACCTCTTTAGCATCCCTCTCCCTGCCTTTCGTCGTCCACTATGGTTGCCACGTCCCCGGAGAAGGCCATGTCGACGGTCGCCACGCTGCAGGAGCCGGAGCTGAACGGCAGCGCCAGCAACAAGCCCGCCGAGGAGGTGCTCGAGATCTCCGAGTACAAGCGCAAGGAGCTGAACGGCGAGCTCAAGCCCGAGCCGTTCCTCAAGGAGAATCCGAACCGGTTCGTGCTGTTCCCCATCCAGGAGCACGACGTGTGGCAGATGTACAAGAAGGCCGAGGCCAGCTTCTGGACGGCCGAGGAGCTAGACCTGGTGCACGACACGAAGGACTGGAACAACATGTCGGACAACGAGCGCCACTTCATCAAGACAGTGCTCGCCTTCTTCGCCGCCAGCGACGGCATCGTGAACGAGAACCTGGCCATGAACTTCAGCAACGAGGTGCAGGTGCCCGAGGCGCGCTGCTTCTACGGCTTCCAGATCGCCATCGAGAACATCCACTCGGAGGTCTACTCGCTGCTCATTGACACGTACATCAAGGACGCGGTCGAGAAGGACACGCTGCTGCGCGCCATCGAGACCATCCCGTGCGTGACCAAAAAGGCGCAGTGGGCGCTCAAGTGGTGCGACTCGAAGCGCGCGGCCTACGCCGAGCGCATCCTGGCCTTCGCGGCCGTCGAGGGCATATTCTTCTCGGGCTCCTTTTGCTCCATCTTCTGGCTCAAGAAGCGCGGCCTCATGCCCGGCCTGTGCTTCTCCAACGAGCTCATCAGCCGCGACGAGGGCCTGCACACGGACTTTGCGTGCCTGCTCTACTCCAAGCTGGTCAACAAGCTGCCCGAGGCGCGCGTGCACGAGATCATCCGCGACGCCGTGGCCATCGAGGAAGAGTTCGTGTGCAGCTCGCTGCCCGTGGAGCTTATCGGCATGAACTCGACGCTCATGTGCCAGTACATCCAGTTTGTGGCCGATCGCCTGCTGCACTCGCTGGGCGTGTCTAAGATCTACAACGTGACCAACCCATTCGACTGGATGGACATGATCTCGCTCCAGGGTAAGACCAACTTTTTCGAGAAGCGCGTAGGTGAGTACTCCAAGTCGGGCGTCGGCGTCGCCGCCGAGGACCAGGTCTTCACGCTCGACGCCGACTTCTAGACGAAGTGCGCGGGCAAGTGAGCGAGTGAACGGGGGTGCTTCAGTGTGATTCCTTCCGTTTTGATCCCGAGAATTTGCGGCGGTAGTTACGTGAAGATGGCGCGCACGCGACTCGCAGGCTCACGCAGGCTCAGGCTCAGTCGCTCTCCACTCTGCGTGCTGCGACCAACGAGAGGGTTTTTATAATTTAAAAAATGCACTGTGACGTCTTCAATGTCACCAACGCCTCTCTTGTCGTTTCCATCCTCCGCCCACAGCGCCAACGTTATCAGCCCCCAACATGAACCCTTGATGTCTCAACAAAGGTCCTGAAGATGACCACCATCCAGTCGCATAAACACGGCCGCGCGTCGCTCAGATCGATCCTTCCGGCCACTTGCTCATCTTCCGTGAGTCGCCGCCAGACCGCTTCTTCCGCATCGCAGTATCCATTTTCCAAGTCAACAAGCAGTCCCCAAATGAGCTACTCGATCCGCGTGGCGGGCGCCGACGGCTCGCGGGTCGAGGCGCGCGCGCTGCTGCGCGACTTGAGTGAGTTCGCGACCGCGGGCGACGCGCTGACGCGGCTGTTCGGCGGGCTGGACGCCTCGCCGGCCGCGGATCGCGAGCGCCGCTTCTCCGTGGTCGCGCAGCTGCTGTTCTGGCAGAACATCCCGGCGGCGAACGCGCTCGGCGACGTGCTCGACGACTATGACAGCGAGGACGACCGCGAGGTGGAACTGACGCGCGGCATGGTGCTCACAGCCATGGGCAAGCCGGCGCTACAGTTCGCGACCTCTATCTACGACGACGCGCTGGCTGAGCTCGTCTGGGCGGGTCTGCTCGCACTGCGCCGGCGATTCGGGCGCGCGTTCGACCTCGCGCGCCAGGCGCTCGACAACGCCAGCGACTCGCACGGCTACTCGGCGCTGCACTACGCGCTCGATGCGCAGATGCACGCGCTCTCGCTCCATGTCTGGCGAGATCTCGCGCAGGCCACGGACGGCGGCATCCGCAGCAAACAGGAGGGGGACAGCGAGTGCGAGGCCACGGTCGGACGCGACGCGATTGCGCGGCTGACGGCGCGGATCGTGACACAGGACGTCGCGCTGCCCGTGGGCAAGCAGCAGATCCAGGGACGCAACGTCAGCAGCGGCGGCGCCACGCTGCTGCACTTTGCCGCGCGTGTGGACGCTCCCGTCGAGCTCGTGCGCGCGCTGCTGGACGGCGCGCCCGAAGAGTTCGCGGCCGCAAGAGATTGGGACGGCAACTCGGCCTACCGCGTCGCTTTGATGAACAGCAACCGCGCGCTCGCCGAGCTCCTACGGGTACGGAGCGCTCGTGTATCTAGTAACGTGCTTGAGTGTCCGTCTAACGTTATTACCATCACAGGAACACACGGGCGAACCTGCGGTGGACAACGAGGACTCGGCCGAAGTCATTTCGGCGCTGCGTGCGGCCCGTGACGAGCATGCACGAGCGCGCTACGTCGCGAGCCTGGGCCCGAGCGCTGGGTGCCTCGAGCCTCACGTGTTCCCGACGCTCTGGACGCGAGACGAGTGCGCGCGCGTGCTGCTCGAGATCGAGCGCGCGGCGGCGACCCGCGGGTGGGACAAGCAGCGGCACACGTCCTACCCGACCACCGACATGCCGAGCTACCGCGTCGTGCCGCTCGATTCGTGGGTGCGGGCGGCGGTTGCGACTCGGCTGTTCCCGCAGATCGCTGCGCACTTCACGCTCCCGCCGTCTCCAGGCGACACAGACAGGAGGAAGTTGGCGCGTCAGCTGAGCTTTCGCGAGCTCTTCTTCGTCAAGTACGAGGCCCGCGCGGGCGAGCGCGCCGAGCTGCCGCTGCACCGCGACGGGTCCGTACTGTCGTTCAACATCTTGCTCAACCCGTCGGAGGAGTTCACGGGCGGCGGCACCTTCTTCGAGGACTCGGGCCGCACGATTCACATCATGCAGGGCGACGCCGTCGTTCACAGCGGCAAAGTGCGGCACGCCGGCGCGTCGGTGCTCTCGGGAAGACGCATGATCCTCGTGGGCTTCCTGGACGTCGTGGACCGCGTCAACTGGGCCTGAGAATCGATCGACTCAGAACTTTTGGAACGGAAGCCCCTCGATGGGCGTGTCGTCCTCGAGCGCGTACAGGCGCTGGCACCAGTACTTGTCGTCGTACTCGTCGTCATCGATCGACGACTGGATTGTCAGCGTCGCCTTGGCCTGTGGGCGTTCACGACAGCGTCCCAACACGGACTTAGAACTCATCGAATCAATAGACGAGTGCATGCCGCCATGGCCTACCCGTTCGAGCGCAAAAAACAGCAGCCGGTCCTCCCAGATCTTGTCGTACGTGTTCCCGAGCATCTGAAAGCAGATTACGATTACACAGACACGGTCAGCACGCGCGCCTTCATGGTAGTTCGTTGCCGTTTGAAGCAACACTCACCGCGATGAGTAGGTTGAGCAGCATGATGGTGCCGATGACGGCGTAGGCGATGAAGTGCAGGATGGCGACGGGCCCTCCCTCGTAGATGCTGTCCCAGTCCCAACTGCCGATGCTGATCTGGAACACGGTCGTGAGCGACGACATGTAGCTGCGACAGCCCTCAATCTGTTGGCACGGAAGCACGCGTTGTCAGCTTCTGACAGCGGTGACACGTTCGATCGAAGAGAGTGTTACACTTGCCTGGAGGATGAAAAAAGCGAACGCGAACCCGCACAGGAAGACGCAGTACACGAGCACGAACACGAGGACGTCGGTGAACATCTACCGGCCACGAGCATGCGTAGAGACTTCAGCAAACCTGTTGGCATTCTTTGAAGGATCGCACATAAGTCCCTTACCTTCGCGATCATGCGCACGAAAGGGCCGAGCAGCAAGGTGCCTCGCGCGAACTGAATCCAACGAATGAAGATCTGCGGGCCGACGATGCTCATGAGCGTAATGCGGAAGTTGTACACGCGCCAGATCTGCACGTTGTACAGCGACTCCTGGTATACGAGCAGTCGGAAGTCGTTGTCGCCCCCAATTGCTGTCGTATCCAGCAAACGACAATTAGCACAGGCCGCTAAACATTTATGACTTGTTCCGATCAGACTCGTCAGCCCCACATACCGTCCGGTGCGAAAGTCTCCACGAGTTCGGTGACGAGAAGAACCCACACGCAGATGATCTGGACGAGATTAAAGCACGTCCAGCCATCGCGGAGGTAGGTTCGCAGGCTGCCGCGATCCTTGTAGGTTTTATACTGGCATCCACAGCAAACTCGACGTGAATGGTGATGATCTGTGCCCGTTGGGGTGCGATGAAGCAGTCAAACACTGTACCTCGCGGTACGAGTAGTATCCGTTGATGACGGAGTATACCAAGCGCGCGAGATCGCGGACGTACTCGTGCCACCCGACCGAGTCGACGAAGATATGGCTGCGATACCCGCCGACGGGCATGCCAACGTACGTGTCACCCACGTACAGGTATCTAAGAGATGGATCAGTAAACCGTAAGTGGTAAACACTCAGCCATGAGTAGAGCTGGCCTTGCCCCAGTATGCGATGACATACGTTGCGACAAAGACCGCCACGAAGTAAACGAAGTAGATGTGGAAGTCGGACCGGAACGTCTGCCGCGCGAACGAGTTCCACCTAAAAAAGGAGTCGAGAGCCGTGAGTTGATCAAGAGGTACCATCAACGACATTAGCGCGGCAAGGATGGAGTCCGTACTTGTGATCCATCAGCTTGGTCACCCACGGGTGGAACATCAGCTCCTTGCACTCGGTCTGCGGCACGCAAGCAACAGAGAGCAGCAAAGGCATTAGACTCGATGGCTCCCCACTCAGCCTCTTACAGCAGCCACCACACAGATGCGGGCTCACCTTTAGAATCCGCGCGAGTGTGGGGCTCATCCCGCCGCGAAACTCGGCGTGGTCGTACACGTACTCGTAGAGAATCCCCTTCGGCTCGCACACAATGCTTTGGCGGTGCGACGAGTGTGCCTCTGTTGCGGCAAACACGTTTTGCACGCTCAGTACGTTCCGAACTCGCCGAAGAAGCTTCCAGACGCGCTTAATTGCCTTCCAAATCGCGTACACGACATGAAGCGGGCGCGTTCGCCGCCGCCGCTTCTTGCGCTTTTGCTTCGTGTGATCGCCGCGCATCTGCAGGAGCAATGCGGCGTGCTTCTCTCTTGAATTCGTGAGCTTGTGGCCGATCACCCACTGCTGGTTGTACTCTCGGACCTCTTTCTGCATGTTGCATCGGAAAATGGGAACGCGGAACGAGTCCATGGCCAGCACCGCGACGTTCGGGTAGTTCTGGATGAGCAGGTGAAACACTTTGCCCTTTTGGTGCATCTTCCGCGCCCTCATGACCTCCACTGGTGCCACGTGCTCGCCGATCAGCAATACGCACAGTAAGTTGGGCTTGAGCAGCGAACTCCCCGGCGCAGCGCGAAAGAAGACCACGTCACGCGGGTTGCGCCCGCGAAACAGTGGCGACGACGACAAAGCCTCGACTCGAAACGCGCCGCCCTCCACGTAACTCACGACCGGATCGATGGGACCTGCCACAGTGGTTGGAGCTTGAGGTTGTGACGCTGACCCATTCAGCTCGGGGGAGACCGGAGCATGACCGGTCTTGAAGTTGAGAAGGGCTGCCGTTTTCTCGCCAAGGACGAAGTCAAGGACGCGGCGCTTACCAAGCGCAGCGTTCGCGTTGTAGGCTCCCGCGGAGCGACTGTGCAGCGAGGGCATCAATTTGCAGACCGCGTTCCCGTCCGGCGAGTCCTCGAACGTGCCGCGAAGAGTGACGCCGTTGACGAGTGCCAGCGGAACGTAGCGGCAGATGCGGACGTCGGCGCGGCGCTGAACGAGATACCGGCACACTTCCTGGCGTTGGCTTGAGATGGCAAAGTGCAGTCTGCGGCGCCATTAAGAATGAGTCACGGATGAGTCACGGATGAGTCTGAGGATCGACAAAGCACCAATTCACGGCCGCAAACGTACGGAGTTTCACCCGACTTGTTTTGCGCATTGATCTTGGCGCCGTTGGTGACGAGCAGCTCGCACAGCGCGAGGTAGCCGGCTTCCGCCGCGTAATGAAGCGGCGTGTTGCCCGACGCGTCTTTGGACAGCACGAGCGGGTGGCCGCAGATCATGAGCAGGTCCTCGAACGTGATGGCGTCGCCGTTCAGTTTGTCCAGCTCGTCGGAGAAATGCGCGAACGAGACGCCAATCTCCGCGATCAGGTCGCGCAGCTCGGAGTTGGACTCGCTCACAAGCGCCTTCACCCTGCGCAACTGGAGGATCAAGTCCAGCAGGCGACGCAGAAGTACAAAGCTGTAGCTTTGGTACGGAGACTCCACTGGATGCGCCGTCCAGTGTGTAATGAGCTCGCGCACGAGCTCCGAGTACCCTCGCTGCGCCGCGACATGGACCGCCGTGCACCTGTCAATGGAGGACATTCACGGGTAAGTCTTGACTGCTCTGGTTGCCAGCCGTACGCAACGCGCACGTACTGATCAAGGCCGTGCGGCTGCAGTAGGTCGAGCCCGTCGTTCTCCTTGCTCTGCAGGACACGCAATATCTTGGGCAGGTTCGGACCTGCAAGGCGGAGGATGCCGTCCTCAGACATGGCGGGGCCTTGCACCAGCGGGCGGCACTTGCAGCACTCCTCGAACAGCTTCTTGCTCTGCGCATATAGATACTGCGGCTTGCGCCGCAACCCGAGCATCTGCATCGCGTGATACTTCTCCATTGCGTGATTGATCTTGACAGCCGCCCAGCCTTCGGGGCGCTGCGTCTCGCGCCGCGCAAACTGCCGCGCGACCTTCTTCAGGTAGTCGTTCAGCGTCTGCGGCGTCACGTCTTCAACTCGCTGAGGACTCGCTTCGCTCTTTGGTTGCTGCCGCTGGTGCTTAGAGCCATGACCAGACCGGACGCGAGCGCCGGGATGGCCACGCAGGTTGGCGTCCTGCTTCAGCAGCAACCGTGGCGGCTGCTTGTGCATGCTCTCGATGACCACGCGCTTGTGCTGCAGCTTCTTCCGCTGCCTGGCAACCTGCGCAGGTAACAAATGCGTTAAAAAGACAATAGGGTACAGTACCCTAGTGAAAGCTGCTGCGACGTACCTGGTGGTACTCCCTGTACTCTCGGAGCACCTCCTCTCGCGTCCGTGCGCTCGGGCTAGCCGGGATCGAGCCCTGCGCAGTGAACGCGGCCTCATCCCGTGTCTCTTTCGTCATCACGTTCCGAGACCGACAGCTACGAGGCCAAGAGGAGGCGCACGCGCTCGCTCAAAACCTGAGCATAAAGCGGCAGTTAACGCGGCGCGGCGGTTATTTACAGCGGTAAACCGTCATGGCCGGCGCCTGATGGGGTGCCAAACGCACTCGCCTCGTTCTTACATACACGCCATGTAAAATGGTTGAAGTTGGTTGAGAAAGGACGTGCACACTGGCATCCGGATAACAAGTGTATAGTTTCTGTGACGTTTATGCTCAGTGAAGGCACAGGACAAGTCGTATAGTACACACCTAATATACATCTTGCGCCGTGGTTGGAAACGAGTTGTGGCTTGATCGCCCACCATGGACGACGGAAAGGCGGCGCCGACACCGACACCGACACCGGGGGACGAGAAGCGAGGCCAAGATGGGATACCAAGCCTGGGAAATATGGACGGGGCGTTCTTCTCGTTCCCGTACGAGCCGTACGACATCCAGCTGCAGCTCATGCGGCAGCTGTGGCAGACGATCGACCAGCGGCACGTGGGCATCTTCGAGAGCCCGACGGGCACGGTAAGCGCGCGCGATTCGGACGACTACACGGGCTGTACGCTGGCTAACCTGTCGACGATGCGTACAGGGCAAGTCGATCAGTCTAATCTGCGGCGCGCTCTCGTGGCTATCCAAGAACACGGACGAATACGGGCTGCCGAAGGCGCCAAGTATAGCCGCGCCGGCTGATACCGGGGACCAGTCGGCAGCAGAGGACAAGGCGAGCACGAAAGCGGTCGAGCCCAGCTGGCTGGCCGACTTTGACAAGAAGAAGGAGGACAGGGAGATGCAGTACCAGCAAGCGCAGATGAAGGAAGCGCTGGCCGAGATCAACAAGATCCGGCTGGAGCCGAGCCCGATGGCCAAGAAGCGCAAGATCGCGCTCGCGTACAGCCACCACGAGCGCAAGAAGGTGCAACAAGGAGCGAATTGTAATGCTAAAGCTGCGAAGAGCGGGGCTTCTTCGGGTGGTGCCGGAGATGGCGGCGCGGCCGATGGAGAGGAGCACTTGGTTGAGTCGTACGACAGCGACCGAGCCGGGCAAGCCGGCAGCGGTAGCGACAGCGAGCCGGAGGTCGCGCCGTCGCTGGCGTCGCCTCGACCCGGTGTATATGGAGAGGAGGACCCGATTCGAAGCTTACCGGTGATCAAGATCATTTACTGCAGCCGCACGCACTCGCAGATCTCGCAGTTCATCCGCGAGATCAACAAGACGGTTTTTGGCGAGCATGTCCGCGTGGTGTCTCTCGGGTCGCGCAAGAACCTCTGCATTAACCCTTCGGTCACGATTCTGCGCTCCGACCTCCGCATGACGGACAAGTGCCTGGACATGCTGCAAGGCGCTAAGGGCAAGAAGTCGACGAGCAAGAAACAACCGGCCAAGTGCCCGTACTACGAAAAGGAACTGCTGCACCACTACAAAGACTACGCACTGGTACGATTAGTTCAAAGTGCTGCCTGCTCTGTCGTGTTGGATGACTTACGCTCCGTATGTCGATGGTTTCAGGCGCACGTTCGAGACATTGAGGACTTGCACGACTTGGGGGAAGAGATGTCCATTTGTTCCTATTATGGCACGCGCGAGAGCGTTCCGCTCGCCCAAGTCGTCGCGATGCCGTACTCAATGTTGCTGAGCAAGGACACGCGCGAGTCGATGGGCATCGAACTCGAGAACAACATCGTTGTGTTTGACGAAGCGCACAACATCGTCGAGGCCATCAACAACACGTACAAGGTCGAGATTACGAACAAGCAGCTAATCGTTGCGCGCAGGAGTCTGTGGGCGTACTTTAAGAAGTACGAGAAGCGCTTCAAGGGCAAGAACGCGTTCTACATCAAGCAGCTACTATCGATCCTCGAGTGCCTGACCAAGTTCCTGCGCCAGCTGAACAAGAACGCAAGCAAGGCGCAGGGATTGGCGAAGAGCAATCAGCATTCGACAGCTGGCGGCGAAGCTAGCGGCGCGAAGATGATGATGATCAATGACTTCCTGTTCGAAGTGCACATCGATCACTACAACCTGTTCAAGATCCTGCAGTACTTGAAGGAGAGCGGATTGACCAAGAAGCTGATGGGATTCGTCGACACAGAGAACACGACGCCGCCAACAGCGGATGCGCCGCTGAACGATGACATGGATGACGGATTCGAGAGTCGACATGTGTCCCCGCTACGCATTGTCGAGTCCTTGCTCAAGGCTCTCACCAGTGCCGGCGGTGACGGCCGCATCCTAGCTCAACCGCCAAATGTAGGTGGATGTGGCGACCTCTTTCGCTGCAATGCGATCGCCGGGACAGATGAATGGACGCTAACTATAAGGCGTGTTATTGTGCCTTGCACAGCCGATGGAGCGCACAGATGCAGCCATCAAGTTCCTGCTGCTCAACTCGGTCGTGCACTTCCAGGAAATCGTGGAGAAGGCTCGCAGTGTGATTTTGGCCGGTGGAACGATGCAACCGGTGAGTGTTTTAACAACTGGTCTGTTGCCTTGGGGCACTCAAAGTCCTGGGATGCCCAGTAGCATGCTGTTCTCAGCTCCAACACTTTTCTTACAGTCTACTGTGCAATGTGAGGTCAGGTCTCTCAAGTGGTCAACCAGCTCTTTTCGTTCCTGCCGAGCGACCAGATCGACTTTTTCTCCTGCGGGCACGTGATTCCTCCGGAGAATCTCGTTGGACTGAGTCTCTCGGTCGGTCCGTCTCAAAAGCATTTCGAATTCACATACGCGCGGCGCAACGACCTGGAAGCTGTAGACGAGCTCGGCCGGGTCGTGTTGAACTTATCGCGAGTAGTCCCTGGTGGTATCGTCGTCTTCTTCCCGTCCTACCGGTTCGAGGACAGCACGGTGCGTCGCTGGCAGACCACGGGCGCTTACAAGGAGATCCAGGACAAGAAGATCATTTTCCGGGAACCCAAACAGTCGGACGAGCTCGCGCGCGTGCTGGCCGACTACTCGGTCAAGTGCTGCTCCTCACGAGCTGGTGCGGTGCTGCTAAGCGTTGTTGGTGGGAAAATGTCGGAGGGCATCAACTTCAGCGACGACCTCGCCAGATGTGTCGTCATGGTCGGGATGCCCTATCCGAACGCTCGGGACCCAGAACTCGTGGAGAAGATGGCGTTCTTGGACAAGCGCCAGCCTGGAGCGGGGCGCCAATTCTACGAAAGCTTGTGCATGAAGGCCGTCAACCAGTCTATCGGTAAGGACGCTCGGCGTGACAATGAAACGCAAGCCTTCTCACCTCTAACAGTGCCAACTGACTGCATAGGGCGAGCAATCCGTCATCAGAAGGACTACGCGTCGATTGTACTCGTGGACCATCGTTATTCGAGCCCGCTGATGCGCCGAAAGCTGCCGGAGTGGATCCAACGGCGCATGCAGCCGACGTCCGACTCGTTCGGCCACGTCTACTCTGAGCTTGTCAAGTTCTACAAGAGCAAGGAAGCGGTGTCCAAGTAATGGTGAGGCGTAGTCATGGTTGATAGAGAGCTTTCTAACGCGCGTGAGCCTATTCATCCCACAGCTTCGCGTATTCTGACTCAACAACCTGCTTGGCGATGCCCAGCACTCTCCCGGCCAAGGCTTCGTCCTCATAATTCCACTCGAGATTCAGCTCCCAATCCTCGGAGACCGAGATGCCCACCGAGCGAAGCTTGAGCCACCGGTTAAGCTTCTCGACGTGAACGTCAATGAGCCACGCGCTGAAACTCTTCTGCAGAGCCCGCAGCACATCGTCAACGTTTGCTTGTGGCTGTTGCTCCGGTTCGTCTTCGTTCTCCGACTCCACCGCAGCCGAGAGCAAGAACGAGAGCGCAGACGACGGCGCGCGCGGCGCCTTCTTCTTGACGTGAGTCGACGGGCCAGGCTCCTTCTTCCACGAGTACGTAAAGTTCAGCGAGTGTTTCTTCTTCTTTAGGCGACGCGCGGCATTTCCGTTCGATACGAGCATCAGCTTGCGCTTGCCCTCGGCGATCAGAACGCCCTGGACATTCCCTGGATTGTTGAACATGGCCTTGTGGATGCGCAGCGGGATGTCATGCTCGTTCTCGAACGACGTGTCACCAGTTGCTGCGATCTCTTTGACCGTCACACCGTCAGCGTTGGGGTTCGTCTTCAACTGATTGTGGATGTTCGTCTCCAGGAACGCGAAGTCGCCCGTGACGGAGTAGTCCAGCAGCACTTGGCGAGGAGCGACCTGCGATACCAGCCGGACGATGCTCTTGGCGTCAATTTCGTCACCGGACGGGAAGTAGTGCACGCCGCACGCGACGCTCACGCCCAGCCGCTTGTTCACTTCCTTGCGTTCGGGATCGGCGTAGAGCGAGTAGTTGAGCTGGCCTGGCGTGCAGCCCTCGGACAGCACGATCAGGTTCCGCGGGTCGCTCGCGACGGCCTTGACCGCACGATACGAGTCGTGCTGCGCAATGCTCGCGGGTCCCGTGAACAGAATGAACGGCCCCGGTTGCTGCAGCCGTGCCCACTCAAATGGCTGCAACGCCGTGACGGAAGCTCCGCTCTCGGCGAGCTGCTGGCGTCGTCGAATCGTCTGGTCAAACGACTCGCAGCAGGTCCATCGAACGAGCGGCAGGAATCGCGTCGGGAACTCCATCGCCGTGTCCGACACGTAGATGGGGCAGTTCAAAGTCGACGCATTCTTTTGGTCCCAGTGCTGCAGCAGGATCGCGGCCAAGTCGTGGAAGAAGCCGAGCTTGTGCACGGGGATGACGACCTTGCCGTTCGAGTTCACGCACTCCAGGACCGCCCGGAGCAGCTCTCGCTCCATTGCACTTTGCGTCTCCGACACGCTAACAGCGAACGAGCTGCGCGTGATCATGGCCGTCGGCTGGAGGCGCGGGATCTGCGCGGGCAGCAGCATGCGGCCGCCCGTCAGGTTGAAGTCGGGTGCGTAAAGCACCGCCGTCGAGCCGATCTCGATCAGGAACGCGCACCCGCCAGCGACGTGGCCCGCGTGGTACGCCGTCACCTTCAGGTTCTCGTTCACGGTAACGGAAGCGCGCAGTGCGATGGTGCGCGCGCGAGCAAAAGCCGCGGGAATGTCCTGGGCCTGGAACGGGGCGCCCTTGTCGGCGTTGCTCTTCCCACTGGACGGGACCCTTCCACACCAGCACAGCACGCGCGTTAGGAATTTAAATGACACATCAAGCAGATCAGAATGCGCTTTCGCTCCTTACCAGTAGTCCGTGAGGACGTGCGGTGCGATGGCGCGCGTGGCGTGGGTCATGAGGACGGGCGGCAGGTCGCTCGCGCCGGCCTTTTCGGTCAGGAACGGCAGCATCCCGCACGCCTGCGGGCGGTAGTCCGGGACGAGCACGGCCGCCAGGGACGCGTTCCCGGCGCGCGCCACCGCGTTCTTGAGCTCTCGCGCGTAGCGGCGCACGAAGGGCGACTTGAGGCTCGCGATCGCCGGGTCGTTACTTCCCTCGGCGCTGTCGTCGCTGCCGTCGTCCCGCGCCTGCCGAGCCGAGCCGTCGCCGCCATCGGGAGCCACGCCCGCGCCCAGCGAGTCGCGCGCTTCTCCGCAGCTGAGAAGCAGCGAGACGCCCGTCAGCTCGTCGCGCAGCAGCAGCGACGCGCCGTTGCCGAGCCGCTCCAGCACCAGGCTCATAGCGGTAAAGTATGGAGGCGAGGGAGGAAGTGTCGATCGGAGCTGGACAGTGCTTATGGACTCAGAACGGAGTCCATTAGGGATCAGAGAGGGTACACTTGGATTCTCAGACGCCTGGATATTTTATCACAGAAAATACGCGGTTAGGGTTCAGGAATCCAGTATTTTTCATTCTTTTCGTTCTAGACCTTGGGTTTTCTATGCATTGGCGTGCCGCAATTTTTGTCGCGTGCAAGGGTGCAGTAAACGTCAGTGGACCATATTTTGGAGCGTAACCACTTCAGCACGCAGCTGCCTGTCGGGATCAATTACCAAACAAAGGTACTATCTTCCAAATGAGGACGTTTTATTTTGCAATAAAATCTGCGCTTCTTGCGACAGATGGCAAATTATGAGCGTGTTTTGACACTTTTGGTCGCACCCGGATGGTTGCAGGTGGGTGAGGCCAACACTCAAAAATCGCCCCTCCCTCTCGAAAAATCGCAGCTGATACAGTACGACAGTCAATTTTCCGCAACAGGAACGCATACATAGGTACACCTCGTCAATACATTTGCTTCGATATATTTTCGCCATGGAAACGGCGGCACCGGCGGCCACGGGAAAGCCCCTCTTGCACGATCTATGGGAGAAGCCGACTCACGCCGTGGACACCAGCAGCAGCAGCGCGTCGACCCAGAGCAGCAAGCCGCGGCGCGTGTCTCGGCGCAGCGAACGACGGGAGGCGGCGCGCGCCTCGCAGTACGTCGAGCTCGAGGTCAGCTCGGACGAGGAAAGGCGGGACCGCGCCAAGCGCATAGCCATGCTGGCGGCGGCATTCGGCGACAGCAACGGCGGGATCGGTGCGGCGGCGATGGCCGCGGCCTACAGGCGGAGGAGCTCGTGTCCGTGGCCGGACGACGTGGTCGACGGCTCGCGCTCGTCGTCGTCAGACGGGTACGCGTCGACCAACTCGACGGCGGCGGCGGCGGCGGCACACTCGGCGCCTGTAGCGCCCAAGGCGCCGCTTGTGCCGAGGGATAAGGCGTTCCGGCTGGTGCGACGCGGGTCCGACCCGCTCGTGAACGACGAGTTCTACGCGACGCAGATGCAGGTCGGCAATTTTGTCAAGATGGGGTGGCTCACCAAGCAAGGACACGCCTGGTACGACCACTTGGACGGCACATGCCCGTGGGATACACTCGCCAGTGGCGCTAACACCTCTTACACTGACTCACGCGACAGGAAAACGTGGAAGACGCGGTTCTTCGTGCTCTTCTCGGACGGCACGTTCGCCTACTACAAGAGCAAGGGCCGTAAGAAGATCCAGGGCTGCATCCAGCTCAACGACGGCGTCGTATCGGTGCAGCACGCCGACATCCGCAAGGCCGAGAAGGCGTACGTGTTCCAGATCGAGAAGGGTTTCTACACGCTCATCTGCTACTGCTGCAGCCAGTTTGAGGCCGAGCTGTGGGTCTCGGCGCTGCGGGCGGTGCGGCGGGCAGAGCCTCCGTGTCTCGAGATCGACCTGACAGCCCAAGAGGAGAAGGCTGGCTCGAACGCCGTCTCACGGCACCTGAACAAGATCTTCATCGCTGACAAGCACATCGCCGACCGAGTGGCTGAGTTCAAGTCGAGCGAGTTCGACCACTCGTTCGTGTCGATCCAGAACTTCATCGTCGAGCTGGACGATGTCATCATCGACCGGTACCACCTCGAGTTCTACCAGGATGAAGCGATCGAGATGCTGCCGGGGAACGACCTAGTGCGCCTCATTCGGCGCAACGTGGAGGACCGCATCTTTCTGCCGCTGTACTCGGCCGCGTACGCGAGCCTGGAGACGTACCGCCTTCGCGTGGCTCGCGGAAGAACGCTCAAGAACCTCAAGGCGTTCAAGTCCAAGCCTCAGGAGTACTTTGGTGTCCCCGCTGACCTGGCGCACGTGTACGACTGGGTGGACATCGTGATGATGGTTAATACTCTCGACTGCGTTTCACTGCCGACGCACAAGCTGGAGATAATCGTCGCAGCAGGAAAACTGATCGCTGAGACGATTGCCCGACGCAACGGCAAGTTCTTCGAGCTAGCAGATGAGACTCTGGCGGCAATCTTTCGATATGTGCTGTCGAGATCGTCACTTGAAGACCTTCCCATCCTGCGCGCGCTGCTCAAAACCTGCTACGTCTACCACCCGGCTTGCCAGAATAACAACAACGTGGTGGAGGCGTTTCTGGACGCCATCAAGTGGGTCGAAGGCTTCGAGATTGATGGTGGCAGCGATGACACCGATCGACTCGACCCGTGGACACTGGCAGCGTCTCGAGTGTCTGTGACGATTTCTACGAATGACGTCGGCATTCAGCTCACAACTGACGGCAACGGCCGCGGAGCGATCGTCTACAGCATCCGCAAGCAGTCGCAGGCAGCACTGAGCGCGGCGATCGTACCGGGACTCGCGTTGATTGCCATCAACCAGGAGTCTGTGGTGCTTATGCCCTTCCAGGATATCGTGCGCAAGCTTCGTACGGCCCCGTTGCCAAAGCGGCTGACTTTTCTGACGGAGTTCTACTACTACCAGATGTTGTCTCTCGACGCCGAGATGTTCCCATACTTGACGTGTCTTGCTGCGAGTCGCGGAGACAACGACTCGCTTTCGTGGCTGCGCGGGTGGTGCCACGTGGACCTGAACCAGATCTGTTCATGGGAGAAAGCGCGTGGGAAGCAAATCTTTGGGTTCGAGCCGACCTCCGGGAAGGGTACGCCCTTGCACGCCGCAGCTCACAACGGCCAAAGTATCATGGTGAAGTATCTTCTTGGGATGGGCGCCGACCCGAATATTTGCAACCGGAAGCTCAAGCGCCCGCTGCATGTGGTGAAGCAGTCGCTGGACATGGTGCTGATCATCCAGCTTCTCGTCGATAGCGGCGCTGACATTGACGCTCCGCAACAGAAGGGCTTGACACCGCTCATGTCGATGTGCACGCGCGGCTCCCTAGAAGGTGCTGCGACGCTTTTGGCGCTGGGTGCGGATATCCGTCGCGTTGCGTGGTCGAACGGCTTCTCGGCGCTGGAGTTCGCTGTCGATGGTGGCTTTACCGACATTGTGGAACTCTGTCTCTCAAAAGGCGCGGACCCGAACGGTGCGACCCTGGACGGCGACACGAGTCTTCACCTGGCAGCAGCAATCGGACACTCGGAAATGCTAATGTGCTTGCTGCAGAACGGAGCGGACCCGAACGCTCGGAATCGCTTCGGCCAGTCTCCGTTGGCTGTGCTGCTCAATGCGGCGCCACAGCTGAGGCGCGATGACGTCACGTTTTGCATTGATGTGCTACTGAACGGCGGCTGCCGACTGGATACCCGCGACGTCTTTGGACGGCAGGCGGGCCATGAGATGATGATCTTAGCGAACGAAGCCATCTCCAGCTTGATGGCTGAAGTGACGCACGAGGCTTCGATCGACATTTTCGGATGCTACCCAGAGGACTATCGGCAACCAGCACTGAACGAGAGCGATCTCCACGACATTGCGGCAGCGAAAGTCACCGGCTTCTGGCGTGTTGGCGACGCGAGCTCAAGCTCGAAGCCGAGTACTCGCCCACGCTCGGTCGAAGAACTCACCGAGGCTGTCTTGGGGACCGGGACGCTGGATCTCGCCGACCTGATGGCGTTCGTGCTGTTCCTGGACTCGTTCTCGAGCATGAACGAAGTGCTGGACTGCATCAGCAACAGCGTCAAGCGGCGCCAGAACGGTACGTAGAATTGTTGGGACTGGTTGCCTGCGCCAGTCCGCCTTGCTAATTCGTGTCGTCACTCTTGGGCGCTACTGTCAGGATATGGCTTGATCCGCCTGTACGTTCTGCTCCTGCTGAACGAGCAATGCAGTACCGACAAGTCTCGCGACCAGGAGGACCGTTTCCTGTCAGTTGTCTCGCAGGTGTTTGCCATCGACATGGGCGAGCTCGTGGCAATGGTGAAGGAGTATGAGGCGCTCTACCGCCGTTGCTTCCAGCTCTTCGGCACAAACCGCCTCTTGAAGGAATACGCAGAGCTGCCGTCCACGATGGAGAAGCTCTACGGCTCCACCGACTCTTGCAGTTTCGACCCTGCGCTTCATTTCTCGCGTCGATTTCATCAGTATGTGACGTTGTGGTGGCCGTGACAACTTATTATGTGCCATACTAACGTGTTTACCTTGTGCTGATGTGAATAAACAGACACGTTCACGCGGAAGAATGGGCCGAGCACTGCACTCTTGTGACCCACGCACTCTTTTGCTGCATCCCCGGTATGATGCCTTCGATAACATTCATTTCGCCCAGCATGGAACCATTGCTGATAACGTGATCTTCACGTTATCTGTTGATCAGTGCAAGACTTCACGCTGACGGGGTCCAAGCAGACGCATTCGCCCCAGTTCGTCGCCGCCAAGCGGTGGTTCCAGCACGTAAGGTGCCTATACTTTATCATGCAGCTAGACGTCGCGGTCATCTCACATGTTTGTTACTGTGCAGTTGTCTGCGTATGTGGTGAACGCCGTGCTGTCGCAAGATGCCCCTCAAGATCGAGCCGAAGTCATCACGTTCTTCCTCGCGGTAAGAGCAATCATGGAGGTGCTCGCGTGTAGTTTATGCATGTCTAATCGGATTGTTCGTGCTTACTGAAGGCCGCCGAGCACTTCAGCGTGCTCCACAACTACGACTCGCTCGCGGCCATTCTGTACGCGCTGCAGTCGACCGCTGTCCAGCGGCTTCGCCGAACGATCGAATGCGTGAGTGCCTCAACACTCATAAGTTTGCTGACAGCAGCTTGGATCGTGTCGCTCACCAATGATGACGCGGTCTACTGTCCTTCTTCAGATGGGCGTCGAAGTCAAGAAGCTGATGAACCGCATGCAGATCCTCTCCGACAAGGGCTGCCGCGAAATGAACCGTCTGATGCGCAAGGCGCCCAACCCGAGCATGCCGTACATCGGACTGTACCTCCAGGTGCGCCCTCGGGTAGAACGTGTGCGCATGGGTCTTGATGTGAATCGTCTAACCAGCTTTGCACCGTCGATTTCTGCTTCACAACACAGAACTTTGTGGGCTTGAACGAGCTGCCGGCGTTCGATAACGTGGGCGCTGTCAACACGAGTCGGCTGCACAAGATGGGCGAGCTGCTCGTGGAGATTTCGCACCGCCAAGCCGCGCCGTACGCGCTTCGCTACGACGAGATCATTGACGTACGTGACGAGCGTTCTGGTGCTGTTGGCGTTCGTATTGACTGACCCATGCGGTATGTTACCACGCACCAATAGAACCTGCTGCACGTGTCGCTGCCGTATGAGTCGGAAGAGAGCCGCTACCTGCGCTCGCTGGAGCTGGAGCCGCGCGAGGCTGGTGCCGTCCCGTTGAGCGACCGCGGGTCGTACGTGGCTGTGCAGGACCTGGACATTGAGAGCGAAGTGCGCGAGTCCATAGGCGGCGAGGGCACATTCGGACTGCGCCAGTGGTTCCGCAAGCAGAAGCTGGTGCACCGCAACCGCTCGCGCTCGTCCGTGGTCGCGCTCTACGAGTGGGTGTAGCAGCCGGTCCGACCGCTGCTTCGCTCCTTTGGCGCCGCCTACTTTATTTAAACGTCCATGTGTCGTGAGTCGACTTGTAACGGGACTCAAGGTCGACAGGAAGGCGCTGGTGCATCCGCCCAAACGCACGAGTTATTTACTTGGCCCCACTGCATGTCCTTGAGTTAGTCTACAGGCGCGATACGTCGAGCACGCCGCGCTTGAAGCGGCCCTTTGTTGCCTGCACGCCGTAGTCCACCTTCTTGCGCTTCTTCTCCGTCGGCTTGAAGCCCCCGCTGCTCGTCTTGCGCTTGCCCGTCACCACGTCTGCCTGCTTGTTCTGTGATAGCATCCCAACGAGTCAGTCCAAGTGTCCTGTGCACTCAACTCAAGAGAGGACGGACGCACCACTTCGCGGTCTCGCTGCTCGCGCTTGACGGCCGCCTTCTTGAGGCCGATGAGCATGTTGTACGGCATGCGGCGGTTCGCGGCCGCCTTGCCGCCGAGCGCCTCGATGCGCTTGGCGTCGTGCGCCTTCTTCTCCTTGCCCTTCAGGCCCGCGCTCGCAAACTCCTTGACAGACGCGAACGTCTCGTCGAACTCCTTGCGGATCTCCTCCTTGAGCGACAGCGCCTCCTTGCCGTCATCGGCCTTCGCCTGGTTGTATGAACACAGCTCGGACGTCAGCGCGCTTCCTTCGCCATCCATGGACAACACACAAGAGAGCCGCGCGCTCACCTTTCGGGCGGCGGGCTTGCGCTGCTTCCACGTCTCCTGCGGGCACTCGAAAACCTGCACGGGCTTCTTCTTGCCCGTCGCGACCGGGAACTGAAACGACATGGTCCGAAGCGAGAGCGAGGCGGTCGCTATAAGTCGCGCCAACACCCGAGGCGTCCGCTGATGTGTGCTTATTGGCGTCGGTCAATTTTCAATCGCGACAACTTGGTCCACTCAAAGGGCTCACAAGAGGTTTTGCGAACATAACGAATCATTTGTCGATCCCAAAAGCCTGCACAAAACCGACTTTATGAAATGTAAATGGTACATAACCTTACGACAGGATAAGACAACACACCCAACTGCCTGAAAAAAAAAAAACAAGAGGACCAGCTTTAGGCACGTATCCCCCGCAATGGCTTCATTCACACGAGCACCTGCACCTGGAACAAGCCGCTGGCGGCGGACGAGCGCCGGCTTCCTTCCTCTTCATGTGACCCCGCTCCACTAACTCTGCTACTTCCCTGATCTTGCTTCTCAGTCGCGTCAGCATCAAATTCGCGCTGTTCATCCTCGCCAAAGTCCGAAATGGACGCCCAGGATCCATCACCGCCGAAGTTGAACCGCTCCAGTATGGCGTTGGCTTGACCCACGTCAAAGCTCGCCTCGTCTTCTTCGTCCGCGTACTCTTCGTGTCCATCAGCTTCCTGGTCGTAGTCCTGCTCTTCTCGCCTTGATGATTTGCGCCCTTCTTGGTCATGCGAAGGCGTGCTGAGACGCTGATACTGAGTCTCGCGCGCTCTCGAGGCCGCCGGCGCTACGTTGGCCTGATCGATGTCGTAAAACCCGCGGCTCTTGATGACGCGGCTGTTGCGCAGCGGACTGCGCGGGTCTGCGCGCTGTCCTCGCGGAGACGTCGTCGCGGCGATCTGAGGCGCTGCCGGCTCCACTGGGACGAACACGCTCTCACCAACCAGCGACTGATCCAACGGCGTCTCATTCTCCGCAATCTCGTCAATCCACGCTGCCTGCGATCGCTGATACGGCGCGGCAGTCTGGCGGCGCTGGTACACAGGAGAGTCAGTGACGAAGGACGTCTGACGAGTACGTGGAACCGCAAACTCGGCCATGGACATCGGGCTCGCAATGCGGTGCGGCGTGACTGGCCGGCCAGGATCGGCAATGTTCAGCCCTGCCAGCGACTGTCGCAGTTGGTCAGCACGCGAGTACTCGCCGAACCGCGGCGGCGTCAGGGCCCTTCGCGCCGGGGTCTGCAGCGCGCCATCGTCTCCTGGAAGTACCTCCGTCATCTGCAATGCCATCTCCAATTGATGCTGGTGTTGTTGCTGGGCAAACGCGTGCGCGCCACGCTCCTTTCGCTCCATCTGCTGCTCCGTCAGCCGCCGCTGCGCGTCCACGAGGCTCGCCATCTTCTCGTTCTCGAGCTCCAGCAGCGCACGTTGAATGCGCAGCTCCTCCTTCTCGCGCCGCACTTCTTCTCGCTCGCGCCGCAGTTCCTCGCGTTCGCGGCGGATCTCGTTTAGCAGTCCGCGGTACTGTTCAATAATGTCGTGGCGAGACTGCTGCTGGTACTCGTACGACGACCTCGTGTCCTCGTTCCCAGTCGCCACGTACGCAGATGTCGTGGCACCAATTGCCCCATTGTTCACGTTGTTGCTGCCGTTGGGGCTCACGAAGCTGCTCTTCATGTGTAGTCGCGTCGGCGCAGCAGGTGGGACCACCGACGTTGATCCTCCACCTGCTAAAACGCCGTACGGGTTCCCAGTAGGGTACGTCAACGTTTCTGCTTGCTCGCCCTCGTTAATTTGGAACCTCTGGCGTGCCGACGCTCGCGATGCGGCATTTGCATCAGCGACGCTATCGGGCACGTGCTGCTGTGGGGATGGGATCGGTAGGTATTGATGACGACTCGCCGTCGGCGCGTACGCTGTGGGCGACGGAGACACGTACCCGAGCTTGCGCTGCGCGCGCAGTTGCTGCTCGCGGAGGAAGCGCACCTCCTCCTCCGCCGCCTCTCGCTCGCTGCGGCGGCGCTCCTCCTCCTGGGCCGCGCGCAGCCTCGCGTTCTCGCGCACCTGCTCGTCCAGCACGCGCTTCCACTCGAGCTGCTGCGCACGTTCCCGCAGCCGGTCGCTGGCCTGCGACTCGTCCGTCACGCGAAAACGCGTGAACGGAGACGCCGCTGACATGGAGGACGCGCCCGCCGCCGTCATAGGCTCGCCCGTCTCCGCCCCGTGGACCTGCTGCTGCTGATGCTGCTGCTGATGGTGTTGCTGGGAGTGGATGTCTGCGCTCGCCCACGGGTCGTAGTCGACATGACCGCCCTCGACGAGCCACTTGGCGGGCGACCACGCGTCCGGCCGCAGCTTGCGCTCCAGTTCCTCGCGCGCCTGCTGCTCCTGCTCCTGTGCCACCCGCCGCGCCGCAATCTGCCGGTCCAGCTCGCGCGCGTACTCCTCCTGCTTACGATGCAGCGCGCGGAAGTCGGCGGCCGCGTCGCCCGCGTCGCCGTCGTCCGGCCAAATCATGGGCGGTCTCCCTCAAGGTAGAATCGGAAATGCGTCCTTTCTTGGTAGGAAGTAGGGCGACAGTGTATAATTTAATCAAGAGAAACACGCGAGAAGGGGGCAGGCGGCGAGTCAAGCAAGAAGCGGCGTGAAAATAAATGAGAAACGTCAAAATGTTTGAATGCTAGTAAAAAACGAGGGAAGCGATATAATTTGCTGAAATTATGCAAAAGTGCGTATCATTGGCTAAATACATTTTAAGAACTAGGATTTGATTTTCAAACCGATTTAATTTAGAAAATAACGTAAACGAGCAGCAACATCGCTTGTCTATCAACTGTGCGTCGGCCGGATGGCACGTTGAACACCAGCAGTCCATGGCTTTCCTTCTCTCCGCCTTGCTCGCCTCCCATATCTCTGTGCCGTCTAGAGGCTCGCATCGTGTCCATGAGCGCTTCTTCTTGGGCCGACGCGCTTCATCCCGTGTGCTTGACTAGTAGCCAATGGCTATGGAAACTCGGCGCCGGAGAATAAATATGAGTCCATGTACTCGCGGCGCAGGTCGGCCACGAGCTTGTCGACTTGCAGTTCGCTGCGCTGGCACTCGGACTGCAGCAGCTGGAAGCGCAGCGCCAGGTCATCGCGAAACCGCCGGAGGCGCTTGCTCTCGCGCTGCGCGCCGCTCTTCTTGTGCCGCGCTCTTCGTCGCTTCCGTTTGTGCTGCCTGGTCAGGTGCTCGTCGTCACCGTTGAAATGCTGATCGGCAGCTTCAGAGGCACCGCTGTCGTCATTGGCCACGGCCACACCCGTGCCGCTGTTGCTTGTATCCTTGTTCTCTCCCTTGTTGATGCTGCTACGACTGATAGGGCGGCGACGCCTCCTCCGTTCGCTCGACGAGCTGCTGCGTGACGAGTCGCTGCTGCTGCTGCTGAAGCCGGAGCTGCTCTCGCTGTCACTGTCGTCGTTGCCAGAGTGCTGGTCGCGGCGACGTCCTCGCATCAAGCGCTCGATGCGCTTGTGCTCGCGCTTCTGAACTAGACAACGGTCCACCGCGGCCGTCAGCTCCTTAAACTCACGCTCGAGCTGAGCTACTCGCTCGCGACCGCGCGCGTAGATGGCCTCCTGTTGCGCGAGATAAGCGCACTTCTCTTCAGCGCGCGCGGTCAGGTCGCACAGCAGCTCGTCGATGTCTTTATGCGTCAAGCTGGTGCGCGCCCTTCGCCGCTTCCGTGTGCTTGCTGCTACCGTGTTCTTGTCGCCCGACGCTACTGTCGTCGCCGTGCTCACATCCGTCGAGCAACTACCCTCCGTCGGATGCTCTGCATCGGCGTCGGCATCTGATGGGATCCCACACTCACTACCGCCAGTCGCACCAGCATCTATCGCTGCAAGACGCGAAGGAGCAGTAACAGCTGCATCTCCGTTCTCCCGACCCGCTCCATTCGCCTCTTGCCTCGATGCCGATTCCTTTGGCACGCCGCGCGCAGCGACAGCTCGCACTTCGCGGGTGGCCTCACCTTTAGAAGCCGTCACAGGAGAGCTAACTGCAATACTCAACGCAACAGTAGACGCCACAGTCGGTCCGACCCGCTTCGTCGGCGCTGTGGTCGCAGCGATAAGCTGTCGGCCGCTGCTCCCGACGGCGTGCGCCGGCTCCATCTCCAGCACCTGCAGGTCTTCCGTCACGCAGGATGACGCGTCGTCGCTCGCGTTGTCCGGCGAGGTCGCGTCCGCGCTCCCGGCGATCGTCATTGCCGCCTTCCAGCTGCCGCTTTGCGCGCTACAGCCGGCGCCCCCGAGCGCTCGCAGACTCGCGAGCTGGCCCTTCTTCTCGCTCACGACCCGCGCCGCGCCGCCGACCGCCATCGCCGCCAAGTGCTGGTGTCTCCCGCCGTTCTGGGCGCGCGGGAAGCAGGTCGGAAGGATGGACCCCCGGCGTTGGCCGCCGCTCGCTTTCCCTCCTTTGATTCACGATCTGGTGCTTGATTTCGGGCGAGGGACGCACATACTGTACAGTGTATCCTGTACTGTATTCAAGTGAGTATACCTTGCCGTTAGACAAATTAGCTTGATGTTTGTATGCCATCCGATCCGAGAATTTCGATAGTTCGAATAATTCGGCTTCTTGGTGAATAATGAAAATGATTGAATTCCATAATAGAATCTAGTCAACTTTTGGTCCCGTTTCTAAAAGAGCACAAATTGTAGACGTGTCCATAACCAGGGGTATATTTGGAAATGCAAGTGACGCATATGGGTACTACTGCCACTTCACTGCAACAGGGTCCAGCGCATCTACCTGCGGCGTGTATTTCGCGACAAATGTGGTAACGTCTCCTCCGCTGAACGCTCCTCCTGTCGGCTGCGAATCAAAGCCAAGCATCAAACTTACAGGTCGCGGGCAGGCACGGCCTTGTTGCTCGGCAGCGGAGAGATCATGGGCGAAAAGAGCTGGCGCGTCGAGTGTAGGAGGGCGAACGAGTGCGCGCCGCCAGCCGACACTTGACGCACAGGGATCGAGCCGAGATCCACAAGCATCGGCACCATGGTCGTCTTCGTGTCCTTGAGTCCGAGCCGCCCGTGGCTGGAGTCAAACAACACACACGCTCGTCAGTTGGGCTACACTTAAGGCTAGTCAGACAACAGCAATGAAGCGTTTGGACATACTCAGCGCGTCCAGCAGCGTACGCGTGGCCATCGCTAGTGACGAAAAGCGTGTGCGACCCGCCACAGGCAGCTTGCACGACGATCTTGCCCTTCAAAGCCTCCACCTGCATTCAGTGAGATAACAAAGTCGACAGGGCGGCACACCCGTCAGCAGTCAGATCACATGATCAGAGCACTACTGCTCGTCCGATTCTTACCAGATGAGGATGCGTCCGGCTCTTGGAGTTGCCAAGTCCCAAGCGGCCGTACTCGCCCCGGCCGAACGCGTAGCAGGCGCCCGACTTGGCCACCACCATCGTGTGCCACCCACCACACGACACGCGCCTGCACATTGAGGTGAAAATACAGCGCGTCAGCGATCACCGCTCGACCAAAACGGACAGAAGCGCACGGCTACTCACAGAGCAGGGATCTTCTCAAACAACGGGATGCGCGTGGGCGTCTGCAGGTCTGACGTGTGTCCGACACCCAGCATGCCGTAGTCCTCCTTGCCCCAGATGTACAGGTTGCCCTTCTCGGTGACGGCGGCCGAGTGGAAGGCGCCGCACGCGACCTGCACGACCTTCTCGCCGTCAAAGCCGTCCACGAGATGCGGCTGGCTCACACCCATGAGGCCTTCGTCGTCCGATTCCTGCAGCCACTTCTCTCCGATTCCGAGCTGTCCGCTGTCGCATCGGCCCCACATGTACACGCGCCCTTGGTCGCTCAGCGCCGCCGTGTGCGACCCACCTACCATGGTAACAGAACGGCATTTGGTGAGCACACAAAGATCCAGCTAAGGAAGTATCAAGGACGTCGTACCGCAGCTGATCTTGACGATCTTCTCGTCGCTTCCCTCGGGAACAACGGGGCACTTGGCCGGCAGCGACTGGTACAGCGCCGTGTACTCCTTGGGCAGCCCGAGCTGGCTCCAGTGCGCTTCGCCCCACATGTACACGGATCCTGCAAGTGATCATACGTTAGAACACACTGACGGCCCCGAATAAGCGGCGAACGCGCACATACCGTCGCGCGTGACGGCGGCCGAGTGGCAGCCGCCGCACGAAATGTAGTCGACCATCAGTCCGTGCTCCGCGAAAAACTCGATGCGCTTGGGCACGCCTGAGCTCTTGAGGTCGCCGTGGCCCAACTGGCCCATCTGCAGACACAGATACACCCCGTAAGTATACGCCGCCGAGCGTTAATACCCTGCGAAACACGCGCAAACGCACCGATCCCCAGCCGAAGGAGTAGACTTCGCCGGCGGTCGTGAGCACCATGGTGTGCCGCGAGCCGCATGAGATGGCGGCGATGTCCAGCTCGTGCAGCACGCCGATCTGCACGGGCATATTGCTGGCCGTGACGGCGTCGATCGCGATCGACAGGCGCCGGCGCTCGCCTGTGCCCAGCTGCCCGTCGTCGTTGCACCCGAACGCCATGACGGCGCCCTGCGCGTTGGACGAAGGAGGAGACGACGCCGAGCGCTCTATCGTCATGCCAGAGGTCATGGTCGCTATAAAAGGCGTCTAGTTGGTGAGGGATACGCGTCTTGGCGGCGACTGATAGCGGCGGGGACTCGGCTGCTTGATCGCGGGGTGAATGCGAATGTGGTGGTGAATGCAGTCGCACCTTTTGTTGCGTCAAACCAAACACTCGAAATAGAAAACACAATCGGTTACGGTTTCTAAATAGCGGGTTACATTTCTATATGAGTTTCTATTGAGGTGGATGCGGTACTGCGAACGTGTACCCATTCGTTTTATGGTCAAGATGGCTACACTAGCGTCCTTGGCGAATTTACATGATTAAGCGCTATAAGTTGTCCTGTTCCGTGCTCATTGCTGACGATTAGTCGCGCTCCGAGTCGCTACCAGCGAGTGCTACCAGCTCGCTCGATGAAGGCGAAGCTGGCGCATACAGTTGCGACTTGAGGATGTGCAGGCGCGGCCCTCTTACGTGCGGGTGCTTGGCCTCGAGCTGCTGCTTGAGCTGGGCGAACCGCTGCGCGTTCGGGTGCGCGCCCGTCCTCAGCGTCGCCTTTTCTCGGTTTCTGGTATCGGAGACACCTGAATTTGCGCTTCGTCCTAAAGAATACTGCAGGTTGACGACAGTCTCAGGCTCCAACGCGGTCGCATCGAGGCCTTCTCGGTGTGGCTCCGGTCGGAGCGACGCGTCGATCGCCTGGTTACCCGAGCTGCGACCAAGGATGCGGTGGCCTGTCATCATGCGCGTGGAGTTCTCGACCTTCGTCTGTACGCGGTACTTGCTCAGCAGCTTCTCACGGAACACGCGGCTCCGCTCCTTGTCCGCCTTGGCCGCCATCTCCTCGCGGTACACCTGTCGTTGCTGAGGGTACTTGTTCTTGACGCGGAGCGCGCGGCACCGCTTGCGGTCCGTGTGCGCGCGGAAGAGGCGCTGAATCTTGATGGCCGGCGACTGTCGGATGCTGTTCCACCAGCCCTTTTGCCGCTTGAGCTCCCGGAACACGAGTCGGCTCGTGATGCCTCTCCACCGCGCCTGGATGCGGCTCACGAGCTCGAACTCGCGCGCCAGCATGCGCCGCGCGATCTCCATGACGTTCTTCTCGACCTGGATGAGCGACGGCTTGCCGCCTGAGCGCCACACGAACTCGCGGTAGTCCCAGTAAAAGATGCTCAGCTCCGACGCGTTCGAGTACCAGAACACCGGCTGCTGGTTGGGATGAGCCGTGGGGCTGATCGCGTCCGCTAGGATGCTCGGCGCGAGTCGCCTGATGATGACCAGACACCGCTCAACAAGTGTCCGGCGCCGCGCCTGCATGCCGCGGACGCGAGCCTGAATGCGAGTCGCGGCGCGGTCGATCTTGCACAGATGCCGCTCGCGTTCAAGCAGCCGCCGACGGAACGCAAGGCGCCCCAAGAACCCCCGCGCGATGCGCTGGATAAGTGCTGTAGCCGGTACGCGCCTGCGCTCAAACTCGCGGATGGCGCGCTTCTTGTCCTCAATCTGCTCCTGGAAACTCACCACGCCTGCACGCAAGTACCGAGTGCTGCCGCACCCGGGACACGTGGGCACCTGCTCGTACGCGGCGATAGGCTTCTTGGCGGCGGCGAGCGCGTCCTTGGGTCGCACACGCAGTACATTGATGAACACGACGCTGTTGCACCTCGAGCACGTCAGGTACGGCGTCATGAAGTCGGACAGCGAGCCGAAGTCGGACGAGGGATTCTTGGCTGTGTCTCTGTGGCCATCGATGATGCTATTGTCGCCATTATCAGCAACACTAGCCTTTGGCTCAGCTGCAGTGGTGGCGACGTCATCGGACGAAAGTGTTGGAGGCCTGGTCTTTGGAGGTGCCGACAATGATGATGACAGCCCTTCAGAGCTGGAGGAGGTTGCTTTGCTGCTGCTCGGATGTCCCGGACGGTCGGCCATTTAGGAGCGTGCTGCTTGCAGACCGCGAACGGATTCGTCATGGCCTTCTCGCTCGACTCTCCAGGACTCGGCCGCGCCTATTTTCGCCAACAGTCACGTCGTTTGTCCCATATTCAGACAACGCGAAGCAAAAGCAGCGACGCTCAATGAACGACTTCTCCATTCATTCACACACGTACATGTCGTCGTGCTTCCCTCTATTCCGGCAGCCTGCACCTCAGCCGTGAGGACGAGACGCTGCAGGCCCCGTCGACGCAGACGCCGGATTCAATCCTTCACCGGCGAGCTGCCCCGCGTCCGTGATGACGATGGACTTGCTCGGGCGGCCGCTGCGCGTGCCCATCGCCTCCAAGGCGGCGAGATGCGGCAGGTCGTCGTGCAGCACCTGTCCAAAGACGGCGTGCTTGCCGTCGCACCAGCTCAGCTCGCGGAACGCGATGAAGAACTGCGACTTGTTGCTGTTGCCCTGGTGCGCCATGCTCACGGACCCGAGCTGGTGCTTGAATAGGAAGCTCTCGTCGTCAAACGCGCCACCGATCGCCGCCGCGCCCCCCGCACCGTTCCCGTGCGTCAGGTCGCCTCCCTGCATCATGAAGCCCGGGACCACACGGTGGAAGCGCGAGCCCTTGAGCCACATCGCCTTGACTCGGCCGCTGCCTTTCCGCTCTCCGGTGCAGAGCATGCGGAAGTTGTCGCACGCGGCCGGCAGTTCGTCGTGGAAGAGCTCGATGTAAAGCCGACGCGCCGGTGCCCCTCCAATGCTCACGTCTAGGTAGACCAGCGGCGGACTAGAGCTTGAGCCAGTGAGGAACTCATCGCGCGCCTTGACCAGCGCGTTCACCGCCATGTTCGCGAGCTGCGGGTGACGACACGGATGGGACGGCGAGCTAACCGTCTCCGCCTCTTCTTGGCTCCCAGGCTATTGCTCAAGTGCTGCTATTCTTGTCGTACGCGCCGTCATCTGTTCGGACACAAGAGAGGAAGGTCGATAGTAATGAAGCAAACCAGCAAAAGAGCAGCATGAACACCTAGAAATGCAAGTGCTTGTACTTGTCCATCTTTCTTCGTCGCAATGGTCCATCCAGGATCAGTCTTCCTCAGCAATGTCCTCCTCCATCTCGTCGTCGTCGTCATCGTCACGGCCTCCAGCGATGGGCTTACCTCTCGCACTCGCCATCGAGGATTCGTTCAGTCGGCCCTTTGCTTCGCGTGATGACGGGCGGCTCGAGCCTCTCGCGCTAGAGCTCGCTGTGCGCTCGTCGTCGCTACCATCGCCGCCCAATTCCTTGTGCTCGCTCCGAGGGACATCGCCTTTGCTTGCGACTGTCATGACCGCCTTGGACTGGATATCCTGCAGCAAACGCGCGTTCACGTACGACTTGGCCGCAAGCCCGCGGTGCTTCATCTCTTCTAGCACCTCAACGCACTGACGCACGTCGCCAGCGTCGTAGTGGGCTTCCACGAGCATAGCGAGTGCGTCGCCGACGCGGATCGCCTCGTCGATGCCCGTCTCGTCCAATAGCTTCATGATCGCTTCGCCGGCCTCGCTCGGGTTGTCACGCATCTGCTGTCGGCAGTCTATGAACTGCTCAATGAGCGCGATACGCGTCTCGTACCACTTGATTAGCCGCTCCTTTGCGTCCGACCGCGCCTTGGATAGCACCTTGATGGCTTCACGCAACGCACCGATAGCCTTGTCGTAGTCGCGGTACTCTTCGATCTCTGCCTGGGCGCAGCTGTTGTAAAAGGACGCGAGCTGCTCGAACGCACGCGCCTTGGTGTAGAAGCTCACGATGTGCTTGAGTACTTCACCGTCCTTGCGCCAGTCCAGGTTCTGCAGGTAGTTGGCCGCCAGGATAAAGATCTCGTTGTTGCGTGACACGTTGGCAAAGAAGATCACCTTCTCCGTGTCGCCCGACTTGAGCAGACACTTCATAGCCTTGAGTTTGTCGCCTGCCTGCGTGTATTTCTTCGTAGCGAGGTGGTACGCGCCCTGCTGCTTACAGCACTTAGCGAGCTTGAGCAGCAGATCTGTGCGGCGCTTTTGCTGGACCTTGTCTCCAGCAGCCTCTTTGTCTTCCTTTGGCGGCGTCATTTTCTCCGCCATCTCCTCCGTCACTTTGACGTCGTGCTTCATGCACACATCCAGCGCTTCGCTGATGCGGCTGCCCACAAGCAGCAGGTGCACGGCCTTCGCATAGTGGCCGTTCACAATGAAAAAGTCGGCACATTTCTTAAGAATCGCCGGCGACGTGTTGTTCGGGCCAAGCTCGTCGGTCAGGTGGTGCAGCTCGTCAAACAACTGCGCCTGGAAGCACAGGTCGAGCGCCTTGGCCACATTTCCGCCCTTGTGGTACAGCTGCACAGCCTTTTCCATCTCGCGCCGCTCCTCGAAATACGCGGCACACTCAATCATGTCGCTTGGCTTGCTCATGAGGGCATAACTCATCAGATCTGTGTCGAGCTGATGCTCCTTGGCGAGGCGAATCGCGTGATTGTAGCAGCCTCCGCACGCGAAGAAGTGGATTGCGCTTGGCACGTCGTCGTGAGCTTCAAACTGGCGCGCCAAATGGTAGGCGGCGGCACGGTTCCCGCTGGTCTTCACCATCTTAGCAGCCGCGTGGAAGTCCTTCTTGAAGCACAGCACGCGCACGATCGAAGGGTAGTCCTTGGCCTTTTCGTAGCTCTCGATCGCGAGGTCGAAGTGCCCCAGGCTCTCTTCGTATTGCGCCCACCACGTGATCAGCTCACGATCACTCGACGTCGCCACGTACTTCTGAAGCAAGTCGAGCTTGCCCAGCTTGAACAGCATGCGCGGGGTGTCTTTCTGGTGCGTCCCGGCGTCTTCGTACGCTTCCATAGCTGCTTTAATGTCGCCGATCTCCTCGTAATACTCTCCAAGCGAGTGGTATGTCGTCTTGAGGTGAATGCGATCGCGCTTCGCGGCTACGTCTACGGCCTTTTGCCAAAATCCGCTTGCCTGGTACAATTTGTTGAGTAAATCGTAGCGGTCGCACTCACGGTACAGCCGCGCTGCGTCGTCACGCAAACCCAACTGGATCGCGACCATAGCGATTGGTACTTCGGGCTCTGGCTGCAGCTTGGCCTCTTGGACGGCAGCAGCGCCTCGCGCATGGCCCATGTTCCCGAGACACACCTCAGCCACGTCCAGTCGCTTCGTCTTGACGCACATTTTCGCCATGTTCTCCCACACGGACGGGTTCTCGATCAGCTTGACCGAGCGATATGCTTCGTCCATGCTGCCGATCGTCATATAGTAGCAAAAGTCAATGAGCGCCTGACGAGCAGCGTCATTGACCTTGTCGAGCCCCACGAAGTCGCGCATGATCTTGGTGCGCAAGTACGAAACGGTGTCACTGCCGCTGGCAGCGGGCGTTTTCGCTGCTGCTGCTCCCTTCGCGCCCCCAACGTGAACGACCGTTGTCGTTTCTTCTTTGGATGTTTTCTCGACATGTGCGACGAAATACACGCGCGGCACTTGGATGCCGAGGAGCGCTTGGTACTTGAGCTCCAGCTCAAAGCTGTCCTGCATCATCAAGCCGTGGTCATTCGAGGCAAAGAAGATCGTCACTTCCTTGTCGGTCGACCCGTTGGTTCGCTGGTTTCCGCCGGTGTTGGCAATTCCCCCGGCTTCTTCTGAGCCAGACTCTCGGCGGTTGGATGACTCGCGGTTGCCGCCGTCAGGGCCGGTCCTCACAGTTTCACACGCTAGCAGTCGCGGCTCAACTGGGTCAAAGAACACAGAGATCGGATAACTCGATCGGCCGAAATCGTACTGCTGGTAGACGTTGAGGTCGGCCTGGAAGAGGAACAGCTTGCTCTGCGGCACGCGAATCTTGAGCGCGCCTTCGACTTTGTCAGCAAGAATGCATACACGCGTTCCGTCCGCGTTGACACAAATCGATCGGATGATCGCGCCCTTGGTCCCCTCACCGAACGACTCCAGAAAATTGCCCATGCTGCCCATCGCCTTTGGATCACGTCGAGACAGGTCAAAGACGCGCAATAACCCTCTGTCCGTGGCGACAGCAAGGAACTTGCTCTGGAGCGACAGCAAGTAGGGCTTGCCCTCGGCTTCTGTGAACGAAATGCTGTTCTTGACTACGCCCTGGACGTTGCAGATCTCGACGTGGTTCCCGTTCGTTCGGTACAGGAAGTCACCGCGCAAGACTATGGAGGTCGACGAGCACTTGAACTGACTGATTCGCTTCGGCTCTCCATCCTTGAGCTCATACACCTCCGCCTTTGATCCGCCCCAGACGGCAAGTCCTGATCCATCGTGAGATACGCCCTTGATCCGGACGCCGGCTTCCAGTGACACCTGAGTGATTGTTCCGTCGCGGAACTTCTCGATCGATAAATCCGTCGGGCGGACCTGGATCACCGCAGAGTCACCGCAGAGCGATCGCTGCATGTTGCCTTCGTGGAGGATCACAACACCTTCGGAAGTATTCGCGTAAACGGTCGGGTAAATGCTATTCCAGCCGACACGAAGAACGCTCTGCGTGATTGACGTGGAGCAAAGGAAGTCCCAGCGGTAAGAAGGCGGTGCGTTGGGCTTGGAAGCATCGATGGTCGATGTTGAACGCCAGAAAAACACCATTCCCTGCGTAGTTCCCGCCGCGAGGATGCGACGCCGAGGAGAGAAATCGATCGCGCTGACGTTGTAGGCTGTCGAGCTGCCTAACTTTGGGAGCGTCAAGACACTGTTCTCCTCGCGCTGAAGATCCCAAAAGCGAACAAGCGGCTCTCCCGAAGCGATGGCAAGCATCCCGGGACCTGTCCACTTCGTCTCGTGGAGACAGCCTTCACTGGCCACGCTAAGCTTGACCTTGAATCCAGCTTTGACCGTGCCGTCCGTGGCACCGACCTGGAAAACGATCAGCTGCAGCCCTCGCGTGATGACAATGAGCTGGCTCTTCTCCTCGTAAAACATCATGGCGTCGATGGCGTGGTTGAGCACTTGCACGTCCGTAATGTGGCCCAAGTCGTCGGCATAGTGAACAGACCCGATCTCGCCTCCGAAAAAGAACTGCGGGCACGCGTGCTGCGAAAAGGTGTCGCTGAAGCAATCACGACAACCGCATACACAAATGAGTTCGCGGTTCGAATAGTGGGTAACCACAGGACCCCAGTAGTTTTACCTCTTTACGGCCTTCTCCTTCGGGACCGGGCGCGTGGCGAAGACGCAGTGCGTTATGCTTCCTTGGCGCGCGTACTGCGCGCTGAGCGACAACTGATAGCGGTTATCGACCTTCCAGACGACGAACACGCCGCTCTCATCCGCGGAGAGCAGTCGATTGCCCCCTGGCGCCCATCGGAGCAGTCCGACGCGCGCCGTGTGCGGCGAGTTGACCTCGCGAGCCGACTTCTCCTTGAATACCCAGAGTGAGACCATTCCTGTTGGGCAGCCACGGCGTGCATGAGTCTCCTCTTCTGACCACTCTGTATCAATCACACTTAGATGACATACCATCGCTCCATCCGACGGTGAGCGCCCCGCCGCGAGGCTGCCAGGCCATCGTCACGATATCCGCCGGCCGCGTGTACGCCTCGCATCCTTGCAGTTTTTCTCCCTGCAAGGCTCACATCAAGCATAAGGCATGAGGAATGTGAGCAGCCTTACTGTAGCGCATCGAGAAGGACACACACACCACACCTCATCGCTGAAAAAATGGATCTCTCGATTCTCGAGCGCAACCGCGAGCACCGCATCCTGCTCGCCCCACGCGGAGCACACCTGCCGCAAGCTCGACGGCGTTTGCACCCGGTAGTCGTAGAACAGCGCGCACATCCTGCTCGGCTTCCGCTCCTGCTCAGCTTCTCCGTCACCTCACCCCGCGCGATGCCAATGACAAGACGCGACAGAGAGGCTAATTCTGTGAGCAGACGACGACCCCTCCTCCGTGAGCGCCTGCGAGTCGCCGCGCGACCTTTCGCGCTCAATCTTCAGCACGCTGCGTCCGTCCTGTCGGTCCCTTCGCGCCAGTCATAGGACTCGATATGTAAAGACATATACCGCCAGCACCCACGCCATTATGGCCTCTATCAGCGGAGAATGCGCCCCCATTCAACGTCTTCGTCGTGACCCACATCGTTATTACCCAGGGGGAAACTCGAGCGAGAAAATGCGGAAACCAAGTCGAGCACTTCAACAATGTGTCCCATGAATACAGGGGTGATAGTAGCTCTTTCAGAATAGTGACAAATTCGATAATCGCTTGTAAGCAAGTCTTACAAGGTGTTTTAGCATCAAAAGAGTGACATAATGTGATGTGTACCACACCACCATTTCTTCTTTTTGACTGGTGGAAAGCGTTGGTTGGGTCGGTGGCGAGGCGTCAAGAGCCGCGAGTTCCTCTTCATCGGTCCAGGGTCTGTGCTTCGCTTCGCGCTTCTTGTGTTGTCGGTGATAGAGGCCCATCAGGTAGTCCGAGAAGAGCAGCAGCGAGCAGTCATGGCGATGGCGGCAAAGAAGGAGTTCAAGGCGAGCGGCGGCGGCGCCAAGGCGGCGCACAAGAAAGAGGGCGGCGGCTTCAATGCCAAGAAGCGCCCAGCGCCGGCCGACAAGGACGGCAAGAAGTCGTTCATGGATCAGAAGCTGGCCAAGAAGCAGCGCAAGATGCAGCGCCCGCACTACGACATGGTGACGCGCGCCAAGCAGATCTGGAACATCATTCGCGAGCGCGACGTGGATAAGCAGAAGCGCGCGACGCTCGTGGACGAGCTGTACGGGCTGGTCAAGGGCAAGATCTTCGACGTGGCGGCCAAGCACGACGCCTCGCGCGTCATCCAGTCGCTTATGCAGTTCGGCAAGCCGGAGCACCGCTCGCAGGTCGTCGCCGAGCTCAAGGAGCACCTGATCGAGCTTGCCAAGATGCAGTACGGCTGCTTCCTCGTGCAGAAGCTTATCAAGTACGGCAGCAGCCAGGACCGCGCGGTGATCGTCAAGCAGCTCACCGGCAACGTCGTGTCCATCGGCACGCACAACATCGCCGCGAACGTGCTCGAGTACTCGCAGGAGCATCTGCAACCGGCGCAGTTCTCGGGCCTGAAGCTCGAGTTCTACGGCAAGGAGTTCGCGTACTTTAAGACGGAGAACAAGAAGAACCTGAAGGACATCCTGGCGGCCAATCCGCAGAAGAAGCCCGAGATCATAAAGAACCTGAGCAGCATCCTGAACCGCATGGTCGACAAGCAGCTCCTGGGCCTCGCGTTTGTGCAGACGCTGCTGTGGGAGTATATGTCGCATGCCGACCACGACGACGTCATGTCCATGATTGCCAACGTGCGTGACGCGTCGCTCGCACTTCTCGCGACGCGCAACGGCGCGCGTGTAGTCAACAAGTGCATTGCCTTCGGCAGTCCGAAGGACCGTAAGCGCGTCATCAAGTGCCTCAAGGACAAGGTGCTCGACGCGTGCAACCACCCGAGCGGCTACATTGTCATCCAGCGCATCCTGGACGTCGTCGATGACACGGTGCTCGTGCAGAAGTCCATTCTCGCGGAGCTCAACGATGAGCTACTCGCTGTCTCGATGCACCCGAACGGCCGCAAGGTGCTGCTGCAGCTGTTCAGCCCGCTGAACAAGGCGTACCTGTCGCCGGACGACATTGAGCTGCTTGCGCCGCCCATGGTGCCGTCCTCGGACGACGCGTCGGTGCTCGTGGTCAATTACAAGAAGGACCCGGACGCGCGTCGCGAGGAGCTGCTCAAGGGTCTATTGCCGAAGCTGGAGGACGTATGCCGCGAGAATGCGGCGGCCATGCTGCGGTCCAAGGAGGGCCGTGACGTGCTGGTCGAGGTGCTGAAGCGCAGCAGCAGCGACGAGCTCCAGCGCGCCGTTATTGACGCCATCCTCGCCGAACCCAAAGAGGAGGACCAGGAGCCGCTGTTCTCGGACGCCGTCGGCCACTTTGCGCTTCGCCGCATCATCAAGGAGACTGCGTACGCCTCGCCGCTGCTGGAGGCGGCCAGCGACAGCCTGGGCGACTGGGCGCGTAGCAACCGCGGGTCGTTCGTGGTGCTGGCGTTCCTCGAGTCAGAGTACAGCACAGAGAAGGCCAAGAAGACCGTCGCGAGCGCCCTCAAGCCGGTCAAGAAGGAGCTGCAGAAGCTCGCGGACACGCAGAAGGGCACCAAACTGCTGCTCGAGAAGCTCTAAGTACCACCGATCAACCAATAGCTACGTCTTGGCTTCGTATACCAGTAGCTGCAGTCGCTCTCCCCCTCCGTGCCTTTTGATCTCTCTCCGGAGCAAGTTATATAGACCACTCACGTTTTGCTTGTATGTTACACCGAACATGTCATTCGTCGTCGTCGTTGTTGCTGCTGTCACTGTCGGACGTGTCGCCTTGGTCACTTGAGCTTTCATCTTCGTCCTCGGCGTCGCTTCCTCCGACCGACAGCACCGAGTTGCCCTCCTTCCAGCTACGAATCAGCTCCTCGACCTTGAGCTGGCCGTGGAAAGTGGCCACCTGCATCGGCGTCTCCCCAAACTGTTGAAGCAGTCGATGCGTTTTGTTAGTGCAAGCACAGCGTCACAGCTACACAAGTGCTGGACCACTTGTATCCGAGAGACACGCACCGCATTGGGCTTGTCCACGAGGTCGGCGTCGCTCTGCTGGAGGATGTTGAGCAGCAGGTTGGCGTTCCCGTATGTTGCCGCGTAGTGGTCCACAGTCATCCCTTGCGTCTGTCAAGTACGTTCAGCATTAGCCGCGTGCGAAGACTCCATCGAGAGAGTGTTGTAGACACTCACGTCTTGGAGCGAGAGGTCAGCGCCAGCGTTGACGAACACCATCCCGTGCTGGTGCAGACGCGCGCCAGCCTCCATACACAGCATCAACGCTGTTTGCCCGAAGACCTGCGCGCCCCAAATGACACATTAGCCATGCGTCTCCATCCCCATAATGACGCAACCCGAACGGACATTCCGCGCGTCAATGTCGGCGCCGAGCTCGATGAGTGTCTCTGCGGCGCCTCGATTCTCGCCAACAACCGTGAGCATGAGCGGCGTGGTGCCCCATCGGTCCTTCACGTTGACGTTGGCGCCATACTTGGCAAGCAGCCGCACAATGTCCAGGCCACCGACTCGACTCGCCCAGTGCAGTGGCGTCCATCCATCTCTCTTAAAGATAAAGGCGTTCAGAGCTTAAAAGCACGCACAAGCCCCACATCACTAGACGGATGGTGCAGCTTACGTCCTTCATGCTGAGGTTGGCCCCTTTCTTTAGCAACACGAGGCAGATGCTCGTGCGGTTGAGCGTGCACGCCCAGTGGAGCGCGTTGCGGCCGTCCGAGCCGAGCGCGTTGATGTCCACTTTGTTCGCAATTGCCGACAGGATGGCGTCGACATTGTCTGCAGGTTGCCCAATCGACATGAGTGAGGTAGCGATGAGTGCCTAGCGCTTTGCAAACAACCATGGCACCAGCAAAGGACTCTTGCCTGTCTTCGCTGCGAGCGTGAACCCGTCGGCAATCCAGTTTGCTCTCTTTGCCTCCTGCGTTGGCTCGCAATTCGTCAACACCACCTCATGATACAGAGATTACTCTAGGTTTGCAATGCGACTTACGTCATACGAGTGCGCGAGCCGCCAGAGGCAGAACGCCGCGGCGGCGAAGGGAACAGCCGCGACGGCTGTCTTGTGGGCCGGGCCAGACGCGATGCACGTGAAGGTTGTGATCTGCATGGTGTCGAGGCACGTTGTGTCGTACACATTGACCATTCGCTGCCACTCGATGACGGCAGGGAGCAGTGTCACGACCGAGCAAAATGAGCAAACGACGGGCTTGGCCAGCGTCGTCTCTTTGCCTTCGCCGTCCCATGTGGGCGTCTTGATGCCCAACACGGCCATGACGCTGAAGACCAAGCTTGTCATGGCCGACATAACCGCGATGACAACGAGCGCTCGAGTGGCTTCAGCTTTCCCTTGGCACCATGGGTCGCTGGCGGCGATAGTAGGCAGCGCACTACGTCGAGCAAGTACGATCGGATCGGATCAACCGCAGTCTAGAATTCCTGCATCACTGGGCGAACGGCGAACAGATATACACGTGCAGCGTACCAGTATCTGCGGTACAGTGTGAACGGCTGCTCGGCCGCCGCGCTGTTGACGGATAGCCCGGCTTTGATGAGCTTGTACTGCACTCCCGTCCCCTATCGAGTCGACAGCAGACATCACGTAGGTGCGGCGGATCTTGAATCATCACGTCACCAAGGCAGCGAGGCGCTAGATGCGCGCATCACCGTACCGTGAGCAGCCAAAGGCCGATGTCGACCGAGTTGACGGCGTCGTGCGCCCACTGGGGCCCCGAGCACGCCGCGAGCAGCAGGAGGACGCACGTGGCGCTCGCGAGATTCCCTTCGACACCCACAACGCGACCAGTCAGCCACCCGTTCGCGGCCGTTCCCACACATGCGCATGGCTTGCGTCCGGACGACAGAGATGAGGCAGGTACTGTAGAGGGAGGAGGAGAGATGCACTGATCATTCGGCAGACCACCTTACCGAGGAGGAAGGGCACGCGCATCTTGGAAGCGGAAGTCGGCGTTCTCTCGTGTACGGCGTGGCGAATCTTGACTTCAACGAGCATTTGACCAACACTCTTGAGATCGGAAGCGTCGCTCCGACACGCGCGAGGAGTCAGTGTAAAGGGTGTAACTTGAATGAAAGAGGTATTCGGCCGACTAAGGGTTCCGAATCTGGGCGGAATGGGTGGGTGGCGCGCAACCAGGCGGTTCTCCCGGAGATTCGATGAACATACAAACCGCAAGTACAGCCGCTCCAGCTATAAATTTCTGGAGGTTTGAAGTGCGCATCTTGCCAACGCATCAATTGTGAGAGGTTATTCGTGGTTCTTTTTTGCAAGAACGGGGACGAGAACGCGACAAGCCAAGCCTTCGGTTTCCGCGCCGGTGATTGGCCAATACAAATTGCATCTCCCCGCCCTCGAACCCTACGAATCGTGAAAGATTCAGCTGCTCTTCATCTTATATATAGGACAAAATAAAAGGAAGCCGTGAATCTCAAGCACAAAGATGGTGTCCCGCGTCTCATCGGGGATTTGCGCCCACACAACACTGGGGCATACTGAATCTTCATAGTTTTTCTTTTTCCTTGCATCTCCAGCAGGCTGGCGCCAGTGAGCCAGCCCTGCCACTCGCCCACACAGCCCACAGTCAGTCAGGAAAAGAATCCCCGGCGCACCAACAAAGCAAAGCGGGCAGAAACACACTCAACACGGGCAAAATTACCCCCGGAGCGGAGAAGAAAGGTCCAACCGCCCCAAGATTCGATTCGCTTGGCCACAGCACCACCCCGGATCCCCCCACCCATTCATCAGCCGGTGTACCCGCTTCCCGCCGCTGTCATTTCGCCTTTTGCATCTTCCCGCTCGCGTCGCTACACAGTACACGACCATGAACGTGCACGACATGCTGAGCCCCGAGGCCGACGAGCAGCAGCCGGTGTGCCCGCCGTCGCCGGCCATGTCGACGGCGAGCAGCGCGTCGTCCAACTCGTCCTCGGACGACGGCAGCGACGCCATGAAGCGCGGTTGGGTCGCGCCGTTCCTGCTGCACCTGCACCAGATGCTTCGCCGTGAGAACCCGCGCGTGATCCGATGGGCTGAGGACGGCAAGGCGTTCGAGATCCTGGACAAGGAGGCGCTCACGCACCAGATCCTGCCGCGGTATTTCAAGAACAAGAACTTCGCCAGCTTCCAGCGCCAGCTCAACTACTTTGGCTTCCGCAAGTGGAGCAAGGCGCGCTCGCAGTTCCCCACCTACAGCCGCGAGCACTTCACGCGCGACAACTATGACGAGATGGCACTGGTCAAGCGCCAGAGCAAGAAGTCGCGCAAGCGCAAGGCCTCAACCACCGACAGCGAGCTGGAGCCGAGCAAACGCCCCGCCGTACAGTCGTACTGGGTCTCCAGCGACAAGTGCAAGCCTATCCTCCCCCGCCCCGATGCGGCCGGTGAGGTGGTCGCCACGCCCCCGCAGGTGGCTGTGTGCACGCCCGCGGAAGCCGTTCAGACATCGCCGATGCCGTCCATGTGGCTTCAGGCCAGCGGCATTCGCGTGCCCTCGGCGCCGTTCGTGAACCTGCCGATGATTTCACCGACGCGCAAGCTGACGAGCTCGTTCAAGCTCCCGTCCATCCACGAGCTGCCGTCGCTGTCGAACGGCTTCTCCCCGATCGGAGCTATCCGTCCTCGGCTGATGGCCTAAATGTGTAGTGTTCGAAGGTGTCTTTTTTATTTATTATAAGCTCATGGGAACAGTATAAGAGATCCATTTTCATTCCGCTCACCCTTGATTGTTGGTCTCTTGTGCTTTTTACGTTCGCGGTGCCGCATACGTCGGAAGCATTGAGTTGAAGAAATGCAAGGTATTATGAGCATACTTCGAAGTAATAGGCACGTTCCATTCGCATTGCATGACGACCGGCGACAGCTCAGCGTTGTCTATTGTTGAGCCACGCGAACTTGAAGCTGTAGTCTGCGCCTACACGACACACAAGAATAGGAAGCACCGGCTTGTTAGCTGCGTGAGACTCGAGCGGATTATAGCGCACGATTCCGAACCGACCGTAGTGTTCGAGCGGAGCCTGGACGTTGATGATCATCCAGAGGACCAGAGCCGCCTGCACGGACCGCCACTGGGTCCTCAGCACCATCGCGAGCTGGGTGACAGGCGAGAATCGCAGTCGACGGCGGACCGTCGCGTCGAACAGGAACAGCGAGATGAGCTCGACGAGTTCGTACACCAGCATTCGCAGCACGATGGAGTCCAGGGTCGCGTTGTCGACAGACGCCAGAAACGGGAAGTAGACGCACTTGGGCAGATGCGCCAACAGAGCCATGTATATCCCTGTCAGACTCGGAGCGGTCCATGTTACGACGAGGAACAAGCCTGGAAGAGAAATAAGCCTGAAGCGTTGCGAGAAGCAATGCAGGAGAGACTTACCGTAGATAACGGGCACAATAAACTCAATCAGCTCGGCCAGGACGACGAACTCCGTCGTGTAGAGAAGCCGCAGCACCGCCTTCACGTACTCGTCCTCAGCGGTCGCGGTCGAAAGCGGGCCACTCGCTGGACGTATCGCGCGATTCGGGTGGACAGTGGGCCCTCATGGGCTCTCTCTGGCTACGTGATGACTCACACCGTAGTGGGCGTGATCTGTCATGACCCTGACAGGAGCCTGCACGAAATTCGCTCGCTTCCGGAAGCAGCTCCGCTCGCTCCAACGCGAACGCTTGGCGCCATTACTGACTTGGCTCACATTAGGCGCCAACAACGATGAATACGCTCCCTCTCCACGTCGAGACAATATCGCAAACGCCTTCTCGACCATCGACTGCGGCAGTCCATCGCCAGACAGGAGTACCAAAGCTGACGTTTGGACACTCTCACCACCGTCGACGGTCGAGCGACGCGTTTTGCGCGCTACGTCGAGCCTGCTCTCGATCTCAGCAATCTCTTGGGCGGCTCGATGCATGTCGCACAGAGTTGCGCAGGCATGAATGAAGTCCAGCGAGAGCAACACGACGATCGTGGACGTGGAGCTCGCGCTCTGCATGCTGAATGTCGCGTTGAAGATTTCGCCGTAAAAGTTGACAATCTCGGATCGGCGATCGGCTTGCTCGCGGACGCAGCTGCTGACGGCGCTCTTGTACGCGATCTTGAGGCCTCTCATGAGCAGCGATATCGCGGTCTGTCCTAGCGGCGGAGCTTTCTCGAATGCGTGGTTGCACAGCGAGTAGATGGCGAGCATGAAGATCACTAGCAGCACTACGTCGGTCCATTCCTTGAGTGAAGCACGCGCTTTTGAGGTTTCATGGACGTGGTTCCCGGATACGACGGCTAACGAAACCATCAGCAGTCCCAGGTACACGGAGCTCATTAGTGTGACGGTGAACGGCACGGGGAAGCCGATTCGAGTCGACAAGGGTTAGCTGACGAGCTCGGTGCCAGCGACTGCTGTCCCCGACACGGTGAGCACTCGGGCCCGTGAGAGACGCAGCGTCGGGACTGTCGCCTATACAATGCGATCAAGCACAAACTACAGATCACGTTGGAGGCCGAGGAGAGAAACCAATAGTTGAGGTTGTCGTCCGGACCAGCCGAGGACGCGTTCAGCGGGATCGAGTCCAGCAGGTTGATCGCGAGGGACGGCAGCGGCGTAACACAAGTACGATCGTGAGTCAGTGAATGCTCAGTGTCGGACTGCTGAGGCTGTGGAGCAAGTGCAGTCTCTCGACCGAGTACTCTTCATGGAACTCGGCCTGAACGGCGATCCAGAGATCGCCCGCTCTGGAGATCAAGCCTCCAATCATCGCGTGCATCGTGGGGAAGTGCTGACGAGTACACGCGCAGTAAAGCGCCTCACAGGAGCTGCTCTCAAGTTACAAGTCCGTCGTCGTCGTGTAATTTTAGCCGGAGGAAGTACAATAGCAGGGAACTCGAGGGATTGCGTGTGAGCCAGTGCCTACCAAGTTGAAGCGAGTCCTTTCAGCGGGTGGGTCATCCAAAACGGGTCGGCCCATATCAATCCAATAGCGGGTCTGACCCACAACTGGACAATTCCAGCCCGTTTCCGACTCGATACGTGGAGCTATCGGTTCCAAGATATAAAGCTCCGCCGAGGGAAGATGGCGAGCGCGCGGATGGTGTGCGTGTGGCTGGCGATGCTGGCGGCTGCGCTGAACTGGAGCATCGCGCCGGCGAACGGATTCATCGTGACACTGGACGCCAGGGAGGAGGAGTGCTACTTCGAGTACGTGCGGCAGAAGCGCACGGCGTACATGCGCGTGGGCGTGCTCGCGTCGACGGACAAGTACGACGTGCGCCTCAAGGCGTTCGGCCCGTTCGCGGAGGCGCCCGAGGCGGGCGACGCGACAATGAAGTTCTTCGACCAGCTGATCACGACCGAGCGCGACGAGTCGAACCAGAACCTGCAGCACAACGGGTTCAATTTCAAGTCGGAGCACCGCGGCGGCTGGTACAAGTTCTGCCTGGACAACACGCACTCGTCCAAGAACGGCAAGGTCGTCGAGTTCTATACGTCCTTCGACATGTCCCAGGAGAACGACTACGGCAACGAGGACATGCTCGAGGCCGCCACTCGCCAAGGTGCGTCGGCTTCCTGTTGTAGATGCGCATGCATACTTTGAATCGCTAACGCTGTGACCGTGCGGCTTTGGTACCCTCCAGAGCACATTGAAGGGGTGGAGTCCTCGCTGGAGCGCCTGAAGACACTGCTGGACCTGATCAGAAACGAGCAGGACTACTACCGCGCGCGCGAGCACCGCCACCGACAGAGTACGTGTGCGCCGAGCTGCTCCATCATCAAGTTGGCACTGACCGAACGTATCCAATGGCGTCTGCAGCCATTGACAGCAACAACGCGCGGATCATGTGGTACACGACGATGGAGATCGTCACACTCGGCGTCCTGTACGGCTGCCAAGCCTTCATCCTGCACAAGTGGTTCAGCGACCGCGGCTTCCTCGCCAAGCGACAGTGGGTGTAAAGAATCCCGTTCAAGTTACAAGCTGCCACCACGCGTAATCACAGGGCCATACCTGATGGGAAATCACATTGTAACAACCAATGCATGATAGATTTCCTTCACATTCACTTTAGTTGCTGCCAACCGACGATTATTCCATTTGGCTCGAGAGCACTTCCAGATCTCGCAGCATCAGCTCGCACTGAGCTTTGAGCGCGGCGTCGCTGGGCGTCACGGCCGAGTTGACGGCGACAGCGACTCGGAAGGGCGGCGACAGCGACGCGTCGTGTCTGATCAGCACGTAGAACTCGTTGTGCTGTTCCGTGCGCTGCGCATCTACGAACCGATAGCAGCCTTGCTCGATCGTCATCATGGCATCCAGCGGACTGAGTCGCAGCGCGTGTCGAAGCGCCTCCAGCGTCACATTCGGCGACTCGACCGTCTCCAGCGCCGCCAAATCGACCGCCTCACGCATCACCGGCTCAAACGCGCCACCCACAAAGAAAAAGATGTGAAACGGCACGCTTTTGGTCAGCGGCTGCTGCGTCCCCGGGCTCTGGAGGGACAACAGGACCGTGCCGGACATGGTTGACCTGCGGTCTTCCTCTTTCAGCGACACGATGAGCTCGCGCTGGTCGCCCGGGGCGAGCGCCTCCAGCTGCGCCGAGTAGACGTCCTCATCCTGTCCGTCAAGCTGAACAGCGACGCTCAGAGCGACGACGTGGATATGCGAGGCGTTCGTCAGCGAGACGCGCAGCGCCGAGTCGGGCGCCGCGAACGTGCACGCCACGACCAGGTTCTGCAGCAGCGCCGTCTCCATCACGTCGTTCATCATCTGCATCATCTGCGCGCTCTGCGACAGGCTCTGCCCCACGCGCTCGAATACCGACGCGAACGACTGCTGGATGCCGCCCGCGTAGTCGTTCAGCATGGCCGCCATCTCGTCCATGGCGCTGTCCTCAATGGTATGTCCCGACCAATATAAACTCGAGACTGGGGAAAACGTCGAAGTACTGATTTAGTGGGACAACGTTTGTTTCTCTTGTCCCGAATATAAAATTAAGCGTGTTCCTGAAGAACCTTCTAAGTTGATAAATCCTTCCGTCTGGCCTGGGTTGATATCAATTCAGAGAGTGATTGGACCGCTAGGAAAGGGCATGCGTATTCCGTTTGATAGGTTCGAGGTCTGGAAGGGGCAAGCCACGCACGCACGCACCCCCAAGACTGCCATAGTGAAACCTGCACAAGTCGAGAAAGAACACGTCCCCAAGCACCAGAAAGCAGCAGCAGCAGCAAGCATGGACGGCAGCGCCTCGAACTCATCACGCGCGTCGTGGAGACGCGGGGACAAGCCGCAGACAAGCGGCGCCCGGCCGACTACCGCGCCGCAGCACCCGGTGAAGCGCGGGGGCGGCGCGAGCGAGAGCGGCGAGCCGCAGGAGCCCAAGAAGCGCGTGCGCCGCGGCGGGCGACGAAAGCAGTCGGCGACCAGGAACGGCGCGGTCGCCAAGGATGGAGAGGACGGCAAGGCCGCGGCCGAGGACTGGGAAATCGTGGACGCGGACGCGGTGCCCGCAGCCACCAAGGACGCCGCCGAGCGCCCGGCGCCGTCCACGATGGACCACCTTTCGGACGTGCTGTTCTCATCGCTCGACATCTCGGACAAGACCAAGCGCGCAATCGTGGAGGATCTCAAGTACGAGCGCCTCACGCACGTGCAAAACGAGACGTTCGCACACATCCTGGACGGCAAGGACGTGCTGGCCAAGGCCAAGACGGGCAACGGCAAGACGATTGCGTTCCTGCTACCGGTGATCGAGAACCTGGTGCGCGACGGCCGCCCGGCGAGCGCCATCCCCGTGCTGGTGATCTCGCCAACGCGTGAGCTGGCGCTTCAGATCGCCACGGAGGCGCGCCGCGTCGCCAAGTTCCACAAGCTGAACATCGCGTGCTTTGTTGGCGGCTCCTCCATCTCGAAGGACACCAAGACGCTGACGTCGAGCGTGCCGCTCGACATCTTGATCGCTACCCCCGGACGCCTGCAAGACCACCTGGGCCAGGACACGGGCAGCATCCAGAACAAGCTCGGCAAGGCGCGCGTTCTCATCCTTGACGAGGCGGATCGCCTGCTGGACATGGGTTTCCGCCCGGAGATCATGCGCATCATTGGCTACTTGCCCAAGAACCGCCAGACGCTGCTGTTCAGTGCGACGCTCCCTGCGTCCACCGAGGAGCTGAAGAGGGTTGCGCTCCGTGACGACTACAAGTTCGTCGACACGATCGACGAGGACGACCAGCAGACCAATGTGCAGACCGTGCAAGAGTTCATCACGTGCCCCATGGAGGACGTGATTCCTGCGGTCGAGAGTGTGCTGAGCGACCATATGAAGCAGTCGTCGTACAAGGTCATGGTGTTCTTCCCCACGGCGCGTGCAGCACAGTTCATGGCTCAGCTGTTTATCGCCGCGGGCTTTCCCAACGTGCTCGAGATCCACTCGCGCAAGAGTCAGGGACATCGCACCAAGACGGCGGAGGCGTTCCGCACGGGCAAGAAGGTTATCCTGTTCTCGTCTGATGTGTCTGCGCGTGGTGTCGACTACCCGGACGTGTCGCTCGTGCTGCAGGTCGGTCTTACGGACCGCGACCAGTACATTCACCGCCTCGGACGTACGGCTCGCGCTGGTATGCAGGGTCGTGGTATGCTGGTGCTTGCCGACTTCGAGAAGCCGCTGCTGAAGGAGCTCAGCGACTTGCCGATGACTGAGGCCACGCCGGTGGCGCTGTCTGGCCCCTCGCGCACCAAGCGCGTGATGGAGAGCCTTTCGAGCAACAAGGAGCTCGAGAAGTCGGCCCAGCAGTCGTATCAGGCGTGGCTCGGGTTCTACAACACGCACATGAAGCGCCTGCGCATCGACCGCGTGGGGCTCGTGCAGATGGCGGCGCAGTACAGCGCGCAGATCGGCTTGCGCGAGGTGCCCAAGCTCGAGAAGCGGACGCTCAAGAAGATGAACCTGTTTGGCGTGCCGGGCATTGAGCCCTCGGCGTATGAGCCGCGCGGCAACAACGGCGGCAGTGGTGGACGCGGTGGCGGAGGCCGCAGCTTCGGCCGCAGATAGAGCACTCCATGGAGGACGGCAGCGTGAGGCGGCAGCGTGCTCTCTGGATGCTGTACGAGCTTCAATGCTGCCAGCCTTCTTCATGCTTTGCATAGCTCTCGCACTAGCTTCCTATAGAGATACCGAACTCGATAGTAATTCTCAAGTACAATGCAAATCGTTTTGAAGACACAAAAAGCGCAGCCGGCTGCAACCGTGTAGGAAAGATGTTTCCCGTGTCGGTATCGTATTCGGTGGCGCTATATTTATGCGCGGGCAACTCGTGAAGATTGGATAGTGAAGACGCCTCTCAAGGCTGGTGAGTCTCAGCAGCAACATCCTAATGGCCGGCGGCATCGGCGACATAGCATTTCGCCTCATGGATGCTGTGCAAGTCAAGCTGCACGGCCAATACTCCGTCGAGCGCCTGCGGTTGCTCCACGACTACACCTCGTCGACGTTCAGCACCCGTCGCCTCGTGATCATGCTCGTTCTCACGTCGTTGCCGTACCTCGCCGTCATCTTGTTGCTGGACGCCATCCCGCCCTCGGCTGGCACGAACTGCAGCGTTGGTTTCTGGATTCGTTCCACGCTCTCCAACTCGGTCGGCACTCTCTGTCTGATCGCGATATACGAGGCCGCGATCCCGATGCAACATCTCTCGTGGGTGCAAATTCTGGCGGTGGCTATTGCAGCCACCGGCACCCAGCTTGCTGGCTACGTCATGGCGCTCGGAATCGGGTTCTCGTTTCCTTTCACAATTACACTCCAGGGTCCGGTGTAGGTTTGCTGGTTGGCTCTCTGGCCGGCGTGTCAGCGAGCCACACCCGTGCTACGCCCAGTGCTGGCCCCGAGCTCAGAGACTGGATCAAGGTGATCATCGTCATCAACTCGATCCTCGCGGTCTACTCGCTCTGCAACTTCGCATTCGAGAAAGTCCCATCGCACGGACAGACGATGATCTCGGTGCTCATGGGAGTTGTCAAGATCGCGTACAAGAACGCGATCAGCAAGTGCATCTGCGAGCAAGCCGGCCGACGGCCCGAGGTTGTTAACTTCACCGCTGAGATCTTCCACGCGCTGTTCACACCAAGAGCAGCCGCCGTCGATGCTCAAGCAGGCAATTGACGTTCTGTCTCAGCGTGGAGATCAGGTTTGTTCTCCGCCACCGTCGATTAGCATGAACAAACGCAGCACACGCGGCGACGGCCGCCGACACCCGCGATGGTTTGGGCGAAAGTGCTTCCGGAAGTGGGCAACAATTATGCAAGCTCCGCTGAGGCTCCACGTTGAACGAAACCACCGCACCATGGGCTTGTCGAGCGTCGTCGTTCCAACCACTGCAGCCGTCCCGTCCAAGGGGCGCGGCCCGTCACCTCCGACTTGGACCGCTCGAGACGTGTACGTCAACGCGGTGCTACGTATTCGGTACACGACCGAGTCCATTGTCCTGGCCGAGCTGATCGAGTTCATCGTCCCGGTGATCTACGGTACGTCCCTCGACGGATCGTTCTTTAGCTGATTGGATCTTTAGAGATTGATACACCTTCTGTCGCGTTGTGCTGCTGCCACTGCTTGGACTGTACGTGGCTGCAGTGGCGCACATGCCCAACCACATCTACTTCTCGTCCCTGAACTCCATCGACGGAGGTTCCCTGATCTCCATGGTGCTCCGAATGCTAGCGCACGGATTAGTAGAGTTGTTCTCGCTCTTCCTGCTCGACGTGGTTCTCCGTCGACGACTGCGCTTCTCGCCGACGACGCAGCTCGCGACGGTGCTGCATTCCCAGTGGAGATCCGTGCACGTGGCCATCGTCATGTGGCTGGTCATCAACGTGCAGGAGCCGCTGGAACACTACGGTCGGTACAACATGTCTCTTCATCGTGCTGGAAGGCGCTCCAGTAACTCACTGGCAATACCTCATGTGTCAATTAGGTACGGACTACAGCTTCAAGTTCGCGTGGCTCCAAAAGTAGTGCGTACTCAGTCCAGCGACTCATTACGTTCGCACGTACTTAATGAACAATTGGGGCGCGAACCAACTGAAGGAAAGCAAGCAGCCGCCAAGCGAAGAAGCGGGAGGGAGTCGGCCATGTCGTCGCTTGCGGACTCGTTCCTGGAGGACCTGGATGAGCTGAGCGGAGACAACGAGGAGGAGACCGAGTTCGCGCAAGAAGGCGCGGCCGCTACGTCCTCAGCGGGGGCGGAGAACCCCGGGAACAGCGATGACGATGACGAAGACGACGACAATCACGACGGAGACCAACCGAGCGGAGGCGCGACCAGCAAGCGGCGCACGTTCGACGACGCGTTCGGGGACACGGCGGACATTGACAAGATGCTTGCCACGAGCGCCAAGGATCGCGGCGTGGGCGCCGTCGCGCACCTGAAGCGCTCGCAGAAGTACATTGACCACATCCGCACGATCCAGGAGTGCGCCGGACAGACTTCGGCGGCTTCAAACGGCGGCGCGCACCACCTGGAGGAAGGCAGCGACGAGTACAAGCTGGTGGTCACGTCGAACGACCTCATGGTGCAGATTGACGACGAGATCGCCGCGATACATCGGTTTATCACCGAGCTGTACGCGCAGAAGTTCCCCGAGCTCGACTCGCTCGTGCCCAACGCGCTCGACTACGCGCGCGTCGTTAAGGCCATCGGCAACGAGATGGACCTGACGGTCATCGACTTGTCTAAGCTCTTGCCGAGCACGGCGGTGATCAGCATCTCCGTGACGGGCTCGGGCACAAGCGGCAAGCCGCTGAACGACGAGGACCTGGCCACTTGCATGGCTGCATGCGACGAGCTCTTGTCACTGGATGAGGACAAGAACATGATCTTGCGGTTCGTCGAGAGCCGCATGAAGTACCTCGCGCCCAATGTGTCGCAGTTGGTGGGCACGCGCATCGCCGCGCAGCTCGTCGGACTCGCCGGCGGCGTCGCGAACCTCGCGCGCATCCCGTCGTGCAACCTCCAGGTGCTCGGCCAGGAGAAGAAGGAGCTCAGCGGCTTCTCGTCAGCCGCGGCACTCAAGCACACGGGCATTATTTTCTACTGCGATCTTGTGCAGAACGTGCCGCCGTACCTCCGCATGAAGGCGTGCCGCGCGGTCGCAGGGAAGATCGCGCTCATGGCGCGCGTAGACAGCCAACCACACCAGAACGACACGGAAGGGCTAGTGGGCGCGCGATTTTGCAGCGAGCTGGTCGAAAAGATGGAGAAGTGGCAAGAACCGCAGAAGGCCAAGACCAAGAAGGCGCTGCCGATCCCTGACGAGAAGCCGCGGCGCAAGCGCGGCGGCAAGCGGTACCGCAAGATGAAGGAACGCTTGCAGATGACAGACGTGCGTCGCGAGATGAACCGGCAGACGTTCGCGACAGCCGACGAGGAGTACGGTGACAATGCCATGGGCATTACGGCCGGCCGACTGGGCCAGGAAGGCTCGGGTACGCTGCGGATCGCACGCAAGGAGCAGAAACAGATGACCAAGAAGCTGCGCGCGGCCACGTTCGCTGCCGCCAAGCAGCCACTCTCGGGACTTGCGTCCAGTCTGGCGTTCACGCCTGTGCAGGGCATCGAGCTGATGAACCCCGAGGCGGCCAAGAAGCGCGTCAAAGAGGCCAACAAGAAGTACTTCTCCGCGCAGAGCGGGTTCGTCAGCGTCATCAAGAAGCAGTCCTAGGATGGAGCAGCAAGGGAGAAGGCTCCATCGCTTTGCCCCGTTTGCAGACCGATACGATTCCATCCCAGCAGTACACACTCTTGTTGGCGACCACATTCATGGCGCCAGATACTCTGTTATGTGCTCCTGTGTACTTCAAAACTGTTGCTCGCCGTTGAAGCCACCCAGCTCTAACCTTACCTCGTCAATGGAAGTACTCCTCGTATTTTTGCTCGTAAATGACGCAAAAGCGGCGGTCCGGCGTGCGGCGCACGCGGTGAAGCGTGCCCATGATGCGGCCCTCAGTGCACCGCTGGAGCGCCTTGCCGCAGAACAGCACGATCTCCTTGCCGGGCACGCAGACCTTCTCGGCCTCGACCCACTGCTGCGAGTGTTGGTCGAACACGTCAAGCCCTTCGACGCTCGGCACGGGCTCGGCCACGTACAGGCTGGGGTCGACGTGCTCGAACACGTTCTCGAGCTCCGACTGCCCGCTGCCCGCCGTGTTCGGGTAGTGCAGCCCGTAGCAGACGGAGAAGTCGACGTCCTTGCGGCTCTTGTACGAGTCGACCTTGTAGCCGACCGTGAGGCGCAGCGCCTGGTCGCAGATCTGCTGCATTGACCGCTGGTGCGCGAGCCAGTGGCGCTCGAACGCCTCGTTGGGCCACACGAGGCGGCTCATGTCGCCGCAGGCCACGCGGAAGCAGTCGCGCACGCTCGTGTGCTCGTACCCGCAGTACCACATGGGCGTGCCGTTCTCGTTGCGGTACACATGCTTGCTCGTGCAACCGCTCTTCCAGGCGTCGTCGTCGCTCGTGAAGAAGGCCGCAAAGTCGTCCATGAGCTGCGCGTACGTGCGCTCGACCTTGTCACCGAGGTCCGTCAGCACCACAAATGAGTGCTTCTCCATGAGTGCGTTGAACTGCGCGCGGTTCTTCCACGTGAGCGCGCTCAGCTTGAGCCGCGGCACCGCCTCATCGTCGCTTGCCTCGATGCCGGCGTTCCGCACCTTCGTCTGCACTCGAACAGCAGCCGGGGCCGGCTCAACCTCCTTGACTCGCGCCTCCACATGAGCAGCGCTCTCGCCGGCCTCCAGCGACGCCTGCAGCTCGTAATACGAGCGAGCGAGCGCCAGCTCTTCCTCGCGCATAGGACCCGCCACCGACATGTTGCAAAGGCGCCGACCCCCAATCAAATCCGATGCGTGTTGGGTACAAAAGCACGCAGTGCATGAATGTCGCACGAAAGTTGCCGCAGCTTTGAGTGGTAATGTCGCGCGAACGTTACACAAGTGTCGTCTCGCTCACAACACAAAAAACAACCATCACTCCGGGTTTCCTCTTTCGCATCAACCGCTGGCAGCGCGCACTTTCTTGGATAAGATCGACGAGGCCGGCGGACGCGGCGCCTTTTTTTCCTCGTAAGTCAAGGCGACACTAATCTAAGAGCGAAGCGGAGAAAGCAAGCGGCATATTATTAAAGGCCGAAGATGCTGCGTCTCTCGGGTCTGGCGCGCGCAGTGAGCCTCATGCCGACGCGGCAGGCGCGGCGTCGCGGTGCGATGGGCGCGCTCAAGGGCAAGGGCGCGGCGGCGGCTTCTGCGGGTCGCGGCAATGACGAGAACAACGAGGACGAGGACGGCGAGTACTTTGAAGAGGATTGGGACGACATCGACGACGACGATGATGACGACGCGTTTGTCGGCGAAGACGGGGTGTTCGACGGCGACTGGGACGGGAAGGATCTGGGCGACCTCGAGTCGATGGACTGGGAGGCGGGCGAACTGCCGTTCCCGCTCAAGGGCAGCGACGCCACGCGCAAGATGGAGGAGCACGTCAAGCAGAAGGTGCGCATCCAGCGCGCCAAGCACGCCAAGAGACGCTTCGTGGACCGCATCCGCATCAAGGCGACGGGCGGACACGGCGGCAACGGCTGCTCCAGCTTTTTCAGTACGAATGCGCTGCCTGCTGCACTGTTTGCGCGACTGCCGCGGTTTTCTGACTGGATTCAATGCTGGATGTAGGCGAGTCGGCGATGCGTCGACGTCCTAACGGCGGGCACGGAGGTGCTGGTGGCAACGTGGTCATCCAAGCGGACGACCGCGTGCAGAACCTCGCGACGGCCACCCACCACTTCAAGGGCGGCGCTGGGCTAAACGGAATGCGTACGTCTGTCGATGCTGGCAGCATCGTTTTGCTGCAGTTGATACTTACTATACTGACGTGTTGTGCACGGTATCTACTATGCTGAATACCCATGCGTGTGGCGATCAGCGAACGACTCGGCGGGCCGACGCGGCAAGCACTGCTTCGTCAAGGTCCCGTGTGGAACGCTCGTCAAGCGCGTCGAACGCGTAAGTTTCTCTTGAATTGATTAGTTGATGTTGTCTTCAGCTGTAGTAACAGGCATTTCTGTGGGATCTGGTAGTATGAGCGCGAGCTTGAAGGTGGCGAGTACGAAATCGTCGATCGCATGGAGACGGTGTGCGACCTGGACAAGCCCGGCACGACGTTTCTGGCCGCCACTGGCGGTAAGCCCGGACTTGGTAACCGCATTCTCGCGGGCAAGACGACCAATTTTGGGCGCTTGCGCAAGCACATGGACGAGGGCAAGACGACTGGTCAGCCAGGCACGTCTCAGTATTACGAGTTGGAGCTCAAGACCATTGCGGACGTCGGACTTGTTGGGTACCCGAACGCTGGCAAGTCGACCCTGCTGAGTACGCTCAGTCGTGCTACGCCAGCGATTGCTCCGTATCCTTTCACCACACTGCACCCGTACGTTGGAATCGTCGAGTTTCCGGACACGTACCGACTCAGTGTGGCCGATATCCCCGGCCTTATCGAAGGAGCGCACCGCAATGTCGGACTTGGTCACGACTTCTTGCGTCACATTGAACGCACTAAGGTAAAAATGCGGATGTTTACGTGTGGCGAGTTCTATCCGACAGCATGTGGCTTACGTGTGTTTAATGTGTGTGCTCTTTCTGGTAGATCCTCATGTACGTGCTTGACACGGCTGGGTCGGAAGGACGAGATCCGTTGGAGGATTTCTCGCATCTGCGAAGGGAGCTTGAGCTTTACGCGCCGGACATCACGACGCGCCCGTCGCTGATTGTCGCCAACAAGATGGACGAGCAAGGTACGGCTGAGCAGAGCACTCCTGCCCACTGAATGGGTCGCTTACGCTGGAATTGGTATGCATGATTTCTCTGCTTGCTACAGGCGCCGAGAAGAATTTTCTCAAACTGCGGAAAGCAACGGACTTGGCTGTACTTCCTGTCAGGTGAGTGGTGTCCATGCATCGAAGACAGCACAAGATTGCAGGACACTCACTATGGTGTTTGCTTTGGTGGCTACTTAAAACAGCGCGCTTCACAAGGTCGACATCGACACGGTTGCCAGAACTCTGCGCTGGATGATGGAGAACTACGCGAAGTTGAGCAAGACCTCGTAGAACCAGCGGCCGGTGCAGAAAGCAATCGCGGCTGCTCACTGATTCGCAGCTTCGGAGGTAGCGTTGTCACATTCATGCATATGAATCGCCATCACCGCTTCCTGTTTATTTTAGAACCCTCTAGTTTTGGCTGATGCAATACCGATTTAGCTCCGGAACTCCTTCAAGGTTTGTGCCCTTGCATTCATTGCACGCCGGTAGTTTGGAAGTCACTTGATAGCAGGTCACCCGGCGTCAAGTAGTGTGGCGGCGCGTGCATCTCAAGCATGAATCGGTACGAGTTGCAGGAGCGGCTGGGCGACGGCACGTACGGCGAGGTGACTAAGGCGCGGAACCTGAAGACGAACGAGATTGTGGCCATCAAGAAGCTTAAAGCACTCTTCTCGACGTGGGAGCAGTGTCTGCAACTCCGCGAGCTCAAGTCGCTGCGCGTGTTGCGTCACGAGAACATCGTGCAGCTGAAGGAAGTCATCCGCGACAAGGAGGAGCTGTACTACATCTTCGAGTACATGGACACATCGCTGTTCAAGGTCATGCGTGGCTTCCATCGGTCGCCTGCGTCTTCCAGCGCTTCGCTGCATCAGGACGAAGGCCCCAATTCCAGTGCTGCACCTTCAGCTGGGCCGTGGTTCTCGGAGGCGCAGATCCAGTCCATCATGTTCCAGCTCTTCTGCGGACTCGCGCACATGCACAAGCACGGCTTCTTCCACCGAGACATCAAGCCCGAGAACCTTCTGTGCCGAGGCGACGTACTCAAGATTGCTGACTTGGGTCAGGCGCGCGAGATCCGCTCGCTGCCGCCATTCACCGATTACGTGGCCACGCGCTGGTACCGAAGCCCCGAGCTGCTGTTGCGCTCCACCACGTACAACAGCCCCATCGACCTGTGGGCGTGCGGCTGCATTATGGTCGAGCTCTACTTGCGCTCGCCGCTGTTCCCCGGCACATCCGAGGCTGACCAGCTCTGTCGTATTGCTAAGATCTTGGGCTCTCCCACCAAGGAGACGTGGCCCGAGGGCGTGTCTATGGCCAACCACCTGCCGTTCAAGTTCCCCAAGTGCTCGCCCGTGCCGTGGGCGCACGTACTGCCCGCGTCGTGCAGCAAAGCGGCCGTGCAGCTCATCCAGGACCTGCTCCAATTCGATCCAAGTAAGCGGTTGACGGCTGCACAAGTGTTGCAGCACCGGTTCTTCGACCAGCATGTCCCGCGCCCACGGCTGACGGGTACGTCAAGTGCAGTTGTGGTGCCCATGACCATGGGCTCTACCGATGTCGGTTGCTGCTCTCCTCGCCGTTCCGAGCCGAAACCCAGCGTCGTCGCTCACTCACTTAGCAGCAAGAAGGCGGAAGAAACGCAGTCTCCAGAGGCGACGACGGCTTGGCGAAGCAGCAAACGCGATGCAGGCGACAAAGCCATGTCGCCGCGGCTCAAGGACTGGAAGGACTCGACGAACTATTTCATCGCTGCGGCTTCATGCAGCTCAGTTGGAGGTCGCCTTGACGACGGCGCCGAAGCCAAGGCGGACGCGAAGCGCCTATGGAAATCGCCTGCGTCCTCGTCCTCGGTTGCAATGGCATCGGCTTCGGCGATGCTCGCAGGGAACAACGTGTACGCGTCCAGCAAGCTGTTCGACTCGCTCGAGGACCCCGAAGAGCTGGCGGACAACGAGGACGAAGAGGACGAGGTCGTCAAAGGCGCAGGCCACCTGTCGTCTCACACGCACCGAATGCTCAGTCGCGACAACTCGCTGCAGGATCTACTGGACGAGTTCTTCACATCATGAAGCGGCAATACGCAGAGGCAACGACAAGACACGACAGCGGGAGGGGATGGATAATTCATCAGGTACTTTTATTCGTTCCGGGTTAGACCTCAAGTCGTTTCCGTCACGCGGCAGGCGTCGCCAAGGCGGTCCAAAGCGTGCACGACACTTAGAACTTCATGGCGTGGACGCGGTCGTTCTTGGTCAGCGAGAACTTGGCGTTCAGGTAGGCCTTGAGGAACGGCTCGGCGTCGATCTTCTTGAGCAGAGCGGCGTCCACGGCCTTCTGGTCCTTCTTGCGCTGGTCCGGGATGACCGGGGCCTGCAGAGTGTCCATCAAGGTGACAGGCGGGTTAGAACAACAGATCGGGAGCTTTCGTGTCACAACAGCGATCCCAAGCGCTGATCTTCGAGCTTTCGCCCATTGGGTAGAGCCACAGGGCGGCTCCACCTGCGTCAGTCAGTCAAACCCGCGCCGAATAGACCGGGGAGACGTCAGCATGCGAGCTACTCGCTCATAGAGGATAGCCAAAGCACCAGAAGTGCTTCGGTGGGACTCCCCATGGTGACAACCTGACGCTGGACCACACTTGTATTATGAATAGGAGGACGTACCGCAGCCGACTGGGCGAAGAACTTCTCCTCCTTGGTCTTCTTCGAGGCGGCCTTCTCCTTGGCGAAGTAGGCGTCGTCAATCTCCGGGAGCGAAACACCCTCGAGGTCGACCTTGGCCGACGTGGCGATCACGTAGGCCTGGTTCACGCGGCGGAGCGGGACGCCGTTCACCTTGTACGGGCCTGTAAGTGACACGCAGCACACCAGTCAGGGCTTAGACAATCACTATGTGACGGTATACAGCGCCGCTCCGAAGCGAGTTCCTCAGCTCTCATAATCTGATCGGATCTCCGGCCGGTTGCCCAGCGCCTTTGCCCCCTCTCGACCACAAGACAAGTGCCTCCAAGCGTGTCAAGTTGACCACCAAGACCTTAACTGCGTCCTGAACCTCCTCCGCCCTTCCTGCCAAAACAGAAAGGAAGAGGAAAGCCCACGACGCACCGGAGTTGGCGCCAACCGTCTTCCACCTCGGGATGCACTTGCCTCCATGACCAAGAGGTGGCACGAGCAAGGGCGCGCGGCCTCTCGAGAGTCAAGTTTGCATCATCGGAACGCTCGCTTGATGCGGGGATGTAGCACGAACAGAACAACGCACCGGTGACAAGGAGCAGGCCCGAGGCGAGCTGCTTGAGGAAGACCACGCGCTTGCCGCGGAAGCGGCCCGACAGCAGGATGAGCACCGAGCCGGGGGTGATCGACTTGCGGAGCTTGGCCGTCTTGACGCTGTTGCGGGCCGTCTTGGCCGACGGCAGCGGCTTGGGGATGTACTCGGCCGGGTACCACTTGCGGGTAGTCTTGGAGGCCTTAGCCGTCACCTTCTTGTCGCCGCCCTTCTTGGCGAACTTGGCGCGACCATTCTTCTTGGACAGCGAGTTGCGAGAGATGGCATTGATGCCGCGCGCGAGCACGACGTTCTGGACCTTGGCCGGCATTTTCACGATAAAAGGTGGATACCTGGGCGAGCCATTAAGCAGCAGAGGCGTTAGAACCTGCAACGTTGATAGGCGCCGAGCGCCGCTATCAACAGAGCGACATGCGCAGCTCACCTGTCTGAATAAAACTGACCTTGGGCGGTGGCAAACCGTGGCGACCGGCGCCGCCTTGGCCATCCAATCGACGAGGACCGAGGGGGCTGGAGAGCTCCATAAAGTTTGAGGGGACGAGACCGGTTCGGACCGGTTAATGAACCGGACTAGTATTTTATATGAGGGGTTTGGTGGTAGTTCGTACATGACACTTTCTAAATAAATATTTAGATACGGGATGAATAGATGACATCATGGCGTGGATAACAATTCGAGGTGGCATGTGGACAGTTTGGGCTCGACACTACGGTACTGGTGTTGATGCTTCACTCCGCCATCACCACCATCACCTGTGTGTGCATGAGAGGAAGTAACAACACCGACTTTGAAGGACATGTACATGGGCGAAACTCATGTTACGGTGTGCTTCGCGCTCTGATGAACGTCACTTCGTGTCTGTTAGAGCATGTGGGTACCGACCGACACCACTCATCCTTCCTTCGTCTACACCGCGCCGTCCTATTCGTCGTCGCTCTCCTCGTCGCCGTCGTTCTCCTGGAGCGAGCCCAGCACATCACTCTTGCCCAGACGCGAGAGTGTCGCCTTGATGTGTTCAATGCCCTTGTCCGAGATCATGTTGCTGTCCAGCTCCAGGCGGAGCAGCTGCTTCTTGGACGGCATGAGCTTCTCCACGACCGCGATCGCACCCTTGGCCGTGATCTCGTTGCCGCAAAGCGAAAGCTCCTCAAGAGCGGGCAGGCTGTCACCGATAGTAGCGACAAAAGCCTTCAGTCCTTCCGAAGTCACTTCATTCTCGTCCAGACGCAGCACCTTGAGGGAAGTCTGCGACTTGAGCAGCGGGGCGATCGCCTCGAAGCCCTCGTCCGCGAGCTCGTTGCCCGACAGATCGAGCGACAGCAGCTCAACCTTGCTGTTCACAAGCGCCTTCACGACAGCAACGGCGCCATCAACGCCGAGCGAAGCATCGCGCAGCTTGAGGTACTGCAGCTGCTTCTGCTTGCCGACAGCTTCGGCGAGCTGCTCAGCGCCCTCGTCTTCAAACGAGCAATCGCTCAGGTCCAGCGACTTGAGATGCTGGAGGTTCGCGTTCACCGAACGCGCCAGCTCCTCGCTGGCATCGACACCGGCGCGCGCACTCGCGTAGCGGAAAGCGGTCAGGTGCGGCATCTTAGACAGCACACTCGCGATCGCGAGGCATCCGTCATGTCCACTCATGTTGTTGTAGAAGTGGAATTCCTCAAGCGTCGACGGCACGCCCTTGCCGTTCTGGAGAATGATTTCCTGAGCAATGACACCAGCAGCAGCCGCCGAGATACCGTTGTTGCAGAACAGAAGACGGCGCAGCATCGGCTGCGGGATGAGGAGGTCGAAGCAAGCACGCACGCCCTTTTCGCCAAGAGCATTGTCGCTCAGGTCAATCTCGTCGAGTACGTGACCGCGAAGAGGATGGCACATAGTCGACAGAACGCGCAGCGCTTCGTCTTCCGGGCGGCCAGCGATCACGTCGGCAAAGTCCACGACCTTAAGGCCCTTGTCCAAACGCGCGAGGAACGAGTCGGCGATGACCTGCGCGCCCGCCTCCGTGTAACTCTTGCCGCGCAGCGAGATCGCACCATACTGCAGCTTGCTCGATTCGCCAACCTTGATGCCACCATCCTGCAGCAGCTGCTGCGCGCGAGCAGCGTCGACGACCTCCCGCTGCTTGTTTTCAAACTCGAACGTCTTGGGCGAGGTCGAAATGACCGTCTTGTCCAACATGGCCGTTAGTTCATCGACCGAGGTCGTTCCAGCCGTCGGCGACGCTCCAGCAATGGGCGGTTCCTGCTCGGCTTCTTCGTCATCGTCTTCCTCCTCGTCATCCTCTTCATCTTCATCCTCACCTTCATCGTCGTTGTCCTCCAGCGAGCCAAGCACCTCGCTCTTCGAGTTCGCGCCAAGGATTTCTTCAATCTTGGCAATACCGTCGCCCGAGATCATGTTGCCGTCAATCTCGAGCGTCTTGAACGCCGCCTTCTCGGCAACCGCCTCGACAAGCGCAATAGCTCCAGACGTGCCAATCTCATTGACGTTCGCAATAACCTTCTCCAGCGCCGGCGTGCTCTTCTTAATGGCCTTGGCCAGCACCTTCGCACCCTTGGAACCAATCTCGTTCTCCTCCACCTGAAGCACCTGGAGCTTGGCAAGCTTAGGAAGCGCCTTGGCAATCGCGCGAGCGCCAGTAGCAGTCAGTTCGTTGCCCGAAACGTCGAGCGCAATGAGTCCGCTGTTTGCGGCAAGAGCGTCCGTAATAGCGACGGCTCCATCCTCAATGCTAGCATCACGAAGGTTCAGCTCGACCAGGTTGGGCTGCTGGCGGAGCGCCGCGGCGATGGCGGCACCTCCCTCTGCCTTGAACGTATTGTCGCTCAGATCCAGCTTCTCGAGGTGGCGCAGACTGCTCAGCGCCTTGGCAAACGCAAGGCTGCCCTCGCGTTGCGCGCGCGTCGCCGAGAAGCGCAGGTCGCGCAGCGCCGGCGAGAGCGGCAGCAGCTTGGCTAGCGCCTTAGCGCCACCGTCGCCGCTCATGTTGTTGTAAAAGTGGAACGTCTCGAGCTTGGTGGGCGAGTCCTGGCCGCGGAAGAGCAGCACTTCCTCGGCAATGACCGCCGCGGCTGCCGCCGAGATGCCGTTGTTGCAGAAGTAAACGTGCGTGAGATCCTCCTGGCCCAGCAACAGTCCGAAGCAGGCGCGCACGCCCTTCTCGCCGAGCGCATTGTCGCTCAGGTCGATGCGCGTGAGCGTCTTGATGTCACTCAGCGCGTCACAGAGCGTCGACAGCACCTGCAGCGCCTCGTCCTCCGGCCGGCCGGCGATGATGTCCGCGAAGTCAACGCTCGTGAGCGCCGAGAACGCGTCGCGCGCGTGCAGGCGCGAGAAGAACCCCGCGATCACGCGCGCCGCCTCGAGCGTGTAGCTCTTGTTGCGCAGCGTGATGTGCGTGTACGAGGGCGCCGCCGCGTCGTGCGCGAACGCGCCCACCAGCTCCAGCGCGCGCGCCTCCGTCACCAGCTCGCGACCGCCCGGGAACGACAGCGTCGAGGCGTCGGGGAACGACGAGGAGGGGGAAGCTGTCGCCATACTGAGCGCGCGAATGTATGGACTTGGGTATCGAGTCGGTCGGTCGAATGTGACTGACGGGCGGGCTTTTCTCTTATTTGGGGCACCGCCTTTCTCGGGAGAGGAAAAACTGCGGAATGATGGTCAAGTGATTGGGTGGGGGCTGGGGCGTGTCAGTAAAATGAACGACTGTGAAACCTGCCAAACAGCATACTTCGTGACGCGCATGGGTTGGAGACGCGGGGTTTCGAGAAGGTTTCATAGTGGAGTCAAGAACCACAAGAAACTGGCAGACAGCATACTGAGCTCCTGAGTCGGTGGCTTCAACCAGGTCAACCTCAACGGCAGCAACAAAAGGCTTCTGACTACGAACGAGCATGTATTACTTACGAGGAAGCTAAAGGAAAAGAGCAAAATACAAGACTACTATATCCTTGCCGGGCGTTTTGTAAGCGTCCGACGAACTACTGAGGGCGACGAGCCGCAACGCTCACGGCAAGTACTGCTGGAAGAACGCCTGTGCGTTCTCTAGCGCCTCTCGCAGAAAGCTCTTGGTCGCCGCCTGCGCGCTCACGAACGTTCCGCAGCTCAGCCACGCCTCGGGGTCTGTATGCGAAGCGCCGCGACAACAATCCAGCACACGGGACAAGCAAACGATCGTTAGTCAGCGTCTCGATTCAGCGATTACAACGCATCCATTCGCAAGGTAATTCAAAACGGAGTCAATTACCGTCACTGGTGGTGGCGTCGACCGGGCAGAATTCGTAGCGCTCTTGTGACCAGTCGATCAGGAACAGGACGCCCAGCAGCAGTACGCACAGGAGAATCACATACAGCGGCACCCACACGAAGAACCACTTGAGCGCGTTGCGACGCGCTGCTGCCGTCTTGGCTGCCTCGCTGAGCGCGAACTCGAGCGTCTCCTCCTCCAGCTCCTTCGTCTCCGACGCATCCACGTCCGGCAGCGACTCCGCATCAGATTCAACACTGTCCTCATCGCTCTCCGCCTCTGGGGAGAAGTCCGAGTCCGCCTCCGACTCGCTGGCCGTCTCGAGCGTCGCAATCGTCGTGGGCGGCAGGTACATCGCGCGCTCGCGGAGCTTGCGGATCTCCTGCTGCTGGACGTTGAGGGGTGCGTAAATGTCAACCTTTTCGTCCGTCAGGCCGAGCTGCTTGACGTGGAACACTGTGCTCGGGAGGTTCTCGTCGTCCTTGCCGTCCTTTGGATGCTCTACCTCGGCGGGAACGTCGTGCGTCTTTGCAATCACCTCGTCCAGCTTCGCGCTTGTCTCACTAAGCAAGCAACGCCACGAGCACGTTCACATCATCAGCACTTGAGGCGAGCAGCAGACCGCAAGAAAGGCAGCAACCTACACCACGACTTGGTCCGTGCCCTCGCTACTGCTGGTTGTGATCGTGGTTGTCCGCGTCACAAACTGCGTCGAGATCGAGCGCGTCACCTGGAAACCATTTGGAACAAAGAGCATCCAGACATTACGTACAGAGCAGGCAAGGCAGTAGCAAGCTCGCGGGGAAAAGCACCATCGCACCTTCTCAGCGGTCGGGTTGAGGTTCTCCTGCTCGGGCTCCGGGTCCGTCTGGAAGCGGTCCATGAGGCGGCGCGAGATCGACTGCTGCGGGCTCTTCTCGACGGGGTCCACGACCGTCTTCTGCACCTTGTTCTTGGGGTGCGCGTCCAGGCGCGCCTCGAGCGCCTTGCGCTTGCCCTGGCTCTCCTTCTTGGTAGCGGCCATGCGCGCGACGGCGGCGTCGACGCGCTTCTGCTGCTCCACCTGTGCCGCCTTGCGCGCCGCCTCGAGTTTTGAGACCGGGGACAGCGCCTCCTCGTCGAAGCGCGCCGGGACGCTCGTCGGTTGGTCCGCCACCTGCGTAGCCATCGTGCTGGGCTGGATGTTGTACTTGTACCTCGGGGAAAAGGGGCGCTCGGGCTTTTCTGGATGGGCTTTTTCGCAATGTAACTTGGCCGCGGAAGCTACGGTTGGAAGGCCTGAGGGTGTTCTTCTCTATGCACGTTCGGGCGATTTCGAACTTTCAAAACTTGTTCTCTCGACATTTTGCAGTGCGGGATGGACCTTTCTTTGCAAAAGGACAGGTTACATGAATTGGCATGCGATTCAGCGGAAAGAATTGCACTACACTTGCGAATTGTATTTGAAGAGTTGCGCTTGAAGAAAATGAATTGAGCAGAGTGGACCGGACAGACAGACTCAGTGCTTCGTCTCTGCTCATTTTGTTTTTTTGAATCTTTTTGTACACTTTAACGAGAAACGCCGTTTCCATGTCACCCTCACAACTTATAGCAAAAGTGGAAACTTTATCGAGAAAATTAAGAGCGATTGTGACGTCGTTTACGCAAAAAGAATGACGCGGCAGACTGCGAAAACGCGCGGGTCAAGCAGGTCAAGCTGACCGTCTACCAACACCCGACATCTTGCCCCAAGCTAACACATGAGAATTTTCGCTCTGGACATGTATATTTTAATAGGAAATTCCTTTGTCGGCTAAAAGTCTCCATGCACTCCATGCAAGCGAATCGCATCAACAGCGTCCCACTCCGAGCCGAAGACAACAGAAACGGGCCTGGAACTAAACCCGGGTCGTCCAAATACCGCCTCACGTTCATCTATCGGCCCACCCACTCGTTCCCCCAAAGGTCACGCTTCCTCTCATCCAGCAACATTATCTTTTCATCAAGTACAAACATTTCCACTCAGTTTCTAGATGAGAACCGAAACGATCTTTCCATGTCCTCAACACCAAAGATCTCTTTTCGATATTTTTTGCCGCCAACGTACAGTATCGGTGGTCATTCCGGATTCGCGCGCTTGCACTCTCGACGCCTCCCTCCACCACTCGCAGGGCCCCCTCTCTTTCGCATTCCCTCCCTGGATATAAAGCATCATGCGTGTCGCCCTTGCGCTGCTCGGTGCGCTTCTCGCGGGTGCAATCAACGCGCAGTCCGTGCCGGTGGCCGGCGCGGCGGACGTGCTGCTCACCATGCCCATCACGATCGACGGCAGTCTGCGGAACCTCAAGCTACTACGCGGCGAGACCTTCGAAGACGCCGCCATGTCCTTCGTGCACTCCAACGGGCTGGCGAACGCGCAGGACGACACGCGTACGCGGCAGGTGGTGGACCAGCTCTCGGGGCTGCTCAAGACCCGGATGCAGGAGCTGCAGGCCGAAGAAGCGGCCGCGCGGCAGGCGGAGCGCCTAGCCAGCGACGAGCAGCAGCCGCGAGTGCAGCTCGCCATCCCTCTGACCATCGAGGGCCACTCGTCCGAGCTTACCAAGTACGAGGGCGAGACCACCGAGGCCGCGGTCGAGCGGTTCCTCTACGGTACAGGCTTCGGGCTCGACGCCATGCGCGAGCTGTACCCGCAGCTCGTTGCGCTGGTGAACCAGAAGCTGGAGGAACTGCAGCCGCCGCGCAAGCAGCTCTTTGAGTTCTCGCTCACCATCGATGGCCGCGAGGCCACCGCTCGCCACTTTGAAGGCGGCCGGCCGCTGGACGAGGCCATGGACACGCTCCGCGCCATTGGCATCAACAACGGAGAGTTCATGGACCGCGTGGCACCGCAAATCGCCAACGAGATCTTGAGCCGCATGAACGCAGCGGCCGCGGCAGAGCGTGAAGACGCTGCACGCGGTGCTCAAGCGCAGGCCGAGCGTGCAGCTGCTGAACTACAGCAACAGCAGCAGCAGCAACAAGAGCCGCCAGTGCAAATGCAACAGCAACAGCAGCGGCGCGAACTGTTCTCGCTGCCGTTGACGTTGGGGGATCGCGCGGTCGTGCTTGTCCACTATGACGGCGTCACCGCGCGAGAGACGGCGGTGCGGTTCCTGAGCGAGAACGGCGTGGCGGACGCGGACACCGTCAACTCGCTCACGCCGCAGCTCGTGGAGCTCATTGACAACCAGATGGGCGAGATCCTGCAGCAGGAAGCGCAGGAAGCCGCCGCTGCCGAGCAGCAGCAACTGCTCCAGCAGCAACACCAAGAAGAGCAACCTCAGCGCGAGCAGGAGCGTTTCCAGCAAGAGCAGCAGCAGCAACAACAGCAGCGTCGGACGCCGCTGGTCTCGCTGCCCATCAACCTCGGTGGCGATCGCTCGGCCGACCTCGAGTACTTCGAAGGCGACAGCATTGAGCGCACCGTCGAGTCGTTCCTCGTGAGCGTCGGGCTCGGCCAGGACCCCAACTTTGCGGCCAACACTGCGCAGCTCGCGTCGCTTGTGCAGGAGCGGCTCACGGCGCTCGAACAGCAGCAACAGCAGCAGCGGCCGGCGCCCTTGTTCACGCTGCCTGTGACGCTGAGCGGGCGCACGTTCGAGCTCGAGTACGTGGCCGGGCAGGAGCCGGCGTACGTGGCAAACACGTTCTGCGTCGAGAAGCACGAGCTGATCCGCGCCGAACTGGGCGTCGACTTTGACGGCAACCAGCTCCGCGAGTGCCAGAACGTGCTCGTGAGCTGGATCAGCGAGCGCATTGGCCAGCAGCAGCAGCCCGAGCAGCAGCAGCAACAACAACAACAACAGCAAGTGGAGCAGCACCAGGCGAGCGGCGAGGACGCGCGCGGCGCGCTGCTGTTCGCGCTCGACATTGACATGGGCGACGGCACGTCGCGCCGCCTGCCCTTCCACCGCAATGACCACCCGGCGACGCTCGCCTCACGTTTCTGCCAGCAGCACAACATCGACCCGGACAACGTCCCAGCGCTCGTCGAGGCCATGCAGGCGCAGCTCGCGCAACTGTAGCCCCCTTTTTCGATCGACCCTCCTCCACTTTTTGATTTGAGTTCGTTCGAATGTTCGTTGTAGCGAAGGCGAGACGTCGGGCAGTAGCGGGAAGCAGCAATGGTACACACGAGGGGCAGATAGGTCGTTCAGCTCTTTATGGAGGTTGACAATAAACTTTCGACGTTGAGAACGCTCCGCACTCATTACAAGCTCGGATGCTCGTCCGCTTTCTCGCTCACAACATAACTTACTGGTGATCTCAACTACTGTACCTGGTCGTGCGCTCACATGCCTTCCTCACTTCATATTGCGACGTTCTCGGCTTCTTCGCGCGACGCGAGGCGGTTCTGCTGTCGCTGCGTGAGAAAACCGATCCACTTCTTGACGGCCGCTTGGCGGGGGCACTCGCCCTCGTCGTCTTTCTTCATTTCTTCGCCGTACTCGTCGTACTCGTCCTCCTCTACCTCATCGTCGATCTTCGACACGAAGCGCTCTAGCTTCCCGAGCGAGTGCGGCTTGCTCTGACGCCAGACCGAGTAGCCGTCGGCGATGTCGAACCACGGGAGCACGTCCTCGGGCTTGTCGTCTGCCGGTAACTCAAACGCGGCGTCGCACTCGGCAAGCATCTCATCTAGGAGGAGAGGAACGCGGGTAAGTATCACGCATTGGGTATCAAAGCCGGCACGGAGCGTATCCGCGTACCGACGATGGCGTCGTGAGCGAACTCGTGCTGGCCAAAGTTCATCGTCACCTGCTGGTACGAGTCGATGCCGACCGCGGGGTACCAGCTCTCATGCTGGCACTCCAAGTCGCCACTGTCGCCTGGTAATCAGTGGACGAGCACCGTCAGTATCACCAACAGGCCGTTCCGATGACTGCAAGTAGTTCGTACGGGCAATGCGCGCGCCGTTGTGCGTGAAGAAGATGAACGAGCGTCCGTCGCGCTGGTTGCGGCGCACGCCGCACCCGACCGTGTCGTTGACGCCAAAGTGCGGGCCAAAGTACTGTCCCTGTTAGAGTCCGAGCAGAGCAGTAACAAAATGTTAGTGGTGTTGCTTCATCCGTCCGCGTGAAAAAGCTCCGTGTCGTACCCGCGTGGACTGGCGGTAGACGTGTCCGTTATCGCTGTGGTAGCCGAATGAGTGCTGGTTCCAGCCCGGTTGCCGGCCGACAAGCGGGAAGCTGTCCGACACGAGCCCAATCGACACCAGCTCCTCCTGCGGCGGCGCCTCTGCTTCACCCGCCACATCTTCAGCTCGCTCATCAGCGGGCACTGGCCGCCGCGGAGCGTCGCGAGCCGACACGGTGAGCTCAAAGTACCCGCTGGCGACCAGGCCGACCACGTACAGCGGCGCGCCATGGTCGGATCGCGGCAGTCGGCGCTTGAATATGCCAATGTGGGACGTCGCGGGGAACGGCGCGTTCGCGCGCACGCAGCGGTCGTCGCCCAGCGCGGCGCCGTTAAAGCCAAAGTTGACCACGTGCGACTCGCGCGTCTCAGGCGCGTGCAGCGACGCAATCCTGCAATGAGCGCCAACGTACCGTTAACATTCGCAATACTTCCACCACCAACATGGCATCCCACGAGCCAACGTACTCGTGCTTGGCGGCGTCAAAGTCGCTCGCGCGCCGGGTGCGCTGCAGGTCCGCGTACGCCGGCAGAGGCGTGATGGCGTGCATCAGGAGCTGAAACACGCGGCTATCACTGTAGCTCCTTTGGGTTGCAATACACCATAATCCAAACGCTAAGCCTTCTCCTCATTCATCTCAACCGCAGAACAGGACTGACTTACTTTGGGAAGCGCGCTCGTAGTCGGTGGTCGATCACCAGGCGCGCGTTCGCGTCCGACAGCGGGAAGTTGAGCGTCTCCCAGCGGTGGCGGAACAGCGCCGCCCAGACCTGCGGGAAGCACGGCAGCACCTCGCGCGCCACGACGCGGGACGCGACCGCCGCGGCTTCCACCTCGCCCGCGCACAGGAACGAGAGCACGCGCGCGATCAGCGCGTCGTCCAGCGCCGTCAGCGCCATCGCCTATCCAGTATAAGGTCGCGGTCCACTCGTCGCAAATGGGGAAATGATGGATGAACCGCAAGGGCGGACGGACGTCCCCGTTTTGTTACCGTGCAGTTGCGGCAAAAGCAACTGCGACGTTCAAGGTCGGGAGGAGGCAACTCACCCTCTTTACCCGCAGGAATCTATACATAGGTTGCACGAAGTGCTGTGAATTATCCAGAATGTGGTGGAAAACACCTGCTGAATACGATATAGGTGTCAAAATTGTAAAGTGTCAAACGAAAGATGAAATGGTGGATTGCGGCAATTTACCGGTCGAAGCAGACGGGTTTAGAAGTTGAGCAGCGAAATCGGCGGGTGGGCCAGAACTGGCGGCGTGAGCGATAATTTTGGGTTATACCCATCATTACGACGGTAGAACCCACATGAAATTGGGCCATTCTTGAAAAAGTCAGGCAACATTTGCGAGTTTGACCCAATTTTGACCGAAAAACCCGACCGTAATCTGGGTTTTCGGAAATGTGCAGGTGCATAATCAGCCTAGCGCGTCACAAGAACAGATGGTTCCGGTGGGATGAGCCCACCCGACCTCATCAAAATCTCGGAAAGTGATACGATAAGCTTAAAACCTAGCAATATTCTTTAATTCAAGGCTCTTGTTTACCCCTAAACCGTCACAATGTAAGTTATAAATTCATTTTTTAAGCTATTGGCGGTTTCAACGGTTGCGAAATGGCGGGTCCGCCCACTTCAAGGCTGGCTGCTAAAGAAAGTCGGTTGGTCCCTTGAAAAGTACGGAGCATGCAGTAACCAGACCCCATGTACGTATAGCATGCGTAGACAATCAAGCGCCAATGCGACAATTGCTTGCGCGTCAGTGGTGATCATCATCACGATTACAAGGGATAACAAGTGGAGGATGAGCGTCCGCCACCAACCGCCGTCTGGTCGGACGCGACCGGCTGGACCGACACCACTTCACCTGTCACCGTCAGCATTATTACTCTGATTGTCGCATTATTGGATCGAACTGATGATGTATAACATGTTTACGTTCATTCATCCTCGAGCAACAACGGCAGACACGCCCGACTCACGATTGCTGCCGGCTATTCATGCATAAACCATTGATCCCCGCCAGGACGGACGAGGGCTGCAGTAGTGAGTTTCGGCTTTAGGGTACGTGGTCGCGATTCCGCTCGAGGGCGCGCAGGATGAACGCGGTCACGTCGGTCAGCATGAGCTCGTTGTCCGAGTCTTCGTCGTCGACGGTCTCGCTCTCCGAGTCGCTCTCGGCGTCCGACTCGCGAATGTCGTACCACTGCAAGTGCTGCGGCAGCAGCGCCGCCAGCCCGCGGCACTCGAGGAAGAGCTGGTCTGTGGTCGTGAAAACCGCACGCAATGAACAAAGGTCAGAAGAACTGGTCGTGATACGCAACTCCGGCATGCAGCAAGGTACGCACCGACGACCCCGGACGCGGCGAACGGCTCCTGCCCAAAGTTGATATGGATATGGTCGTACGAGTCGAGCCCGACGGCTGGGTACCAGTCACGCTGCGAGCATTCGAGGAATCCGGTGGGGGCTATTTGCTCGTCTGTTGCAGGTCGAAAACGCAAAGAACGCGCAGTGATGGCCAACACACGACGTGGTCAGTGGGGCAGCGAAGCATCGTGGGTACGAACTCCATGGCAGCGCGCACTCACTCGTGACCAACTGGCCGTTCTTGGTGAAGAAGACAAACATTTGCCCGGTCGACAAGTGGTTCCGGATGCCACACCCAACGGTGTCACCCACTCCAAACCGAGACCCAAACGTCTCGCCCTGTCCGCACCATATCCAACGTGCTAAGCAACCATTCAAGCCGCTGCGCCGGGATCGTACTGACCAGCTGCACGTTACCTGCATGGACGCGTTGAAGAAGCGTCCGTCGTCGCCGTGGTATCCGTAGGATCGGCCGCGCCACCCTGGCTGCCGCCCGACAAGCGGAAACCGCTCCGCCACGAGCCCAATGGCCGTCATGTCTTCCCGATCGACGTGGTAGACGCTGTTGTGCGAGTGCGTGCGCCGGTTGATGGTGTACTCGAAGTACCCGCTGGAAACGACGCCGACCTCGTACAGCAACCCGCCAGTTGGCAGTCGCCGGCAGTACACAGCGACGTGCAGCGTCAACGGGAACGGCACATTGGATCTCACAGTGCGATCGTCGCCCAGGAAACGCCCATCAAATGCAAAGTCGACCGTGCGCGACGCCCGAAGATCCACATCTCCGAGCGAGATCACTCTACACGTTCAGCATTGGCAGAGGGATGAGAGGCGTTGCACATTAGATGCTGAGAGATTGGGTTCGCGATACAAGCATAGCGTACCGATGCAAGGTCTCCGAGTACCGAGCCGACTTGCGCGTGCGCGCAAGGTCCGCGCACGACGGTATCGGTGTCACGGCGTGCGCCAGCAGTTGATACTTTCTGCTCGTGCTGCAGCTCCTGCGCTCATCCCCCAGCCAAACAGGATTAAAATACGCTCTCATCATACGCAATCGACTGCTTCAAGCACCTGGGGAACAGCGCGTCGAGCTCTGTGCTCAGCTGCAGCGCCACGGACCCATCGCGCACGCCAGCGAGCGGGAAGTTGAGCGTTTCCCACCGATCGAGGAAGAGCGACTGCCAGACCGCCGGAAAGCGCGGGAGCACTTCGAGCACCACCACGCGCGACGCCACCGTCATCGCCTCCACGTCCCGCGCCGGTAAGAAGCTCAGCACGAGCGCCAGCGTCTCATCCTCCAGGTCGTTAAAACTCAGCGCCGCAGATGCCATTGCTGGCGTCGGGTGTTTGCTGTTTGGGTTTCTGCAGGATGGAGGAAATGAGTGACATACACTCTTAGATTCTGGCGGCATAGAGTACCGTTTTGATACCGGTATATATCAGTAAAAATGGTACATTGGGACCAAAAATGGTCCGACTGTTACCTCTTCAATGGCTCTTCAAGTGGGAAGATGCCAATAGACGACGCCATAATCCATTGCGATGCGGATCGGGCTTACTATTGATGGAGTTAATGCAGAGCAGCTCCATGGCGCCGTCGTGCGCGTCCTCGATGACAACAGGCAGCACCAGTAAGGTGTCAAGCGCGTGAAGCTGGTGGGTGATGATACCATGAAGACCCGCCTGTCTAACGGGAGACGCTGATGTTGTTGTGAATCAGAGCGGAAGCAGTGCTCAAGGCGCCAATACTGGTCGAGGAGGAGCGAAAGGGTGGGGACAGTGGACACACGAGGGGGTGTGGGCTCTGCAGAGTCCTAGAGCTGGCCGACTCGTTGCCGTCGGTCACGCTGGAGATTTGGGCATCGCCATCGCGCACGCAGCCTGACGTCCTGCAGTTCATCGCGTCGGAGCGCATTGATCTGGCTGAATGGAGCCGAATGGGTCGCCCAGCACGGTGCTATCCCATCTACGACAGCAAGCAGCAAAGACGGATTGGTCTGGAGGTGGGTGCTGTAGTGCCGGTGGTCGAAAATGAGGGTCCATTGAGGCCACAAATGCACATCCGGTGCCTCGATGGCAAGCACCACCAGCCAACGCAAGCTGCTGCTGCTGTGGTCGCCCCTCTACCAACAGGTAGATCTCAACCACAACTAACCGAGACTAGTAGAAGACGTCAAGCCAAGCACGAAGACAACGAAGCATTCCGCTTTCAGATACCAACCGTCCCAGTGACGAGGAACCGGCGATATCGAGACGCGCGAGTCGGCCAGATCGTTCGCGAGGTGCGGAGTTATGCATGATGTCGCACATAATCCATTTGTCTGTTGCATAACTGGCATTGGGCTCTTGTTGATACTCGCCAGCGCCGGACCGACGTGATCGAGGCCTTGCTACCTGTTATCCCAGTCGCTGTGGCGACTTCAGCTCCTGGAAGCCGGCCAGCAATGGGCAAGGCAGCAATAGAACGGATGTCCGCGATCCGCAAGGGGCTGGTGCTGCTCCAGTTCTCGTGCCAGTACACGCTTCACTGCGTCCACGAGCTTGAAGACCACAGTCGGTGAGTGTGACGCCGGTGCCTGCCGTTTTGATCCCTCCACGCTCAGACAAACAATGCTCACCATCTCTGTGCATGTCACCCCACAAAGCAGCAACCTTGCCAGTTGCAACGAGAAGACGGCGGAGCGTGTGGCGCGCTTGAAGCAGCGGAGCCGCCGACTTGAGGAGCGTGCGGAGATGCTGCGCCGCGAGTCACAAGGCTTGAGCACTTCTCTCAACGCGTTACGCACGCTGCTACAGGAGCTGGACCCGGAAGCGTTGGCTAAGCTTCAGGACGATCTCGAATTGCAAACGATGCTGGGATGAGCGATCCGGGCCACCGCCGTCGAATTGGCATTAAGCGATGGCACGCGTACCTGACGAACACGCAGCCTACACATACAAAACTACCGCGTACTTCCAGCCCTGCGCCTTCCAACCTTCCGATTCTCACGGGAGGGTATCCTGGTGTAATGACCAGTTGACGGATACACACGGAGGAGAAGAGAATGATCATACCGCTTTGTGTGGCGGGCTCATCGCGCTGGCTTCGTGGTCGTCGCTGACTTGCGCTGCTCTCGCTGCTGCCGCATGCGGCGCACGCGCTCGCGCTTCTCTTCCATTTCCTTTCGTTGAACTTCCTCCAGTTCCCGCCGCGCGTCCTCGCGCTGCTTCTTAGCAGCGTCGTGTTTCTCCTGCGCGCGCCGGGCCTTGTCTTCCTTAAGCTTGAGCGCCGCTAACCGCCGCTTCTCGTACGTTGATGCCGCCGACTCGCTCTCCTTCCTTTCTGCTGTCCGAGGTGTCGTCGCGGGGGAAGCCGCGTGCAGCTTGGTGTGGTGTGGCGTGGTGTGGCTCCGTGAACTAGCAGAGTGAGGGCCAGAGGGCGGAGACGGTGGGGGAGGCATCGGCAGTGATGACGACAACGACGAACTAGTGTGGGAATCCTGCTTGTCGCTCCGGTCTCTCGCGGGTGATGACGGCCCACTCGAAGCCTGAACAGCACATGGCAGCGTCAGATAATCATCCAGACTGAGACCTCTATATGGAAACTCAAGCGAATTACCTCTTCGTCGGTCTCGATGACAGGCGCCAAGTCCGTGAACAGCATCTCGGACGACCGCGTGCGCGGCAACAAGTTCCGAGTCGCAATCTGCGGCGATGGCAGCGGCTGGCGATACTGCTCGGCGTAGTGTCCTCGCGCCCCACTATCACCACCAGCCGGGGCTGCTGCTTCGGGCGTCGTGTTGGCACCTAATTGGAACGTCGCGAGCTCGCCAACCATCTTGGTCACGTCGACGGCCATGCCGGGCGACCGCACACCGTTGCCGCTGTCACCCTCGCTCGAGGCGGAGACCGTCGGCTCGGGCAACGGCTCCGCCGGCGGCGGCGGCGTCTGGTCCACATCCGCGTCCTCTAACTGCAACTGCGAGTACCAACATCCAGGCGCGAGAAAAAGAACAGTCCGTCAGTATGGATGAATGTGAGCGCCAGAACAACCATGACGGAAGTGGGACGCACCAGTCGCGCGGCCTCGTGCAGCTTGCGCGCGACGTGGTCGGGCAGGAAGATGAACTCGCCGTCGCTCTGCATGTTGTTGTACGCCTCCAGGATCAGCTCCTCCAGCGCCTCCGTCATCTCGCCGTCGTCCGCATCTCTATCTCCGCGCTGCTCCTGCTCGTCGTCTGATTCCGACCACGAGCGCGCGTGTGGCTTCGCGTGCTCTCCCCTCGCGCCGCCCGCCGCCTCCGCCACCCTCAAATCCGCGTGCCCAGCCTCCTCCCCCTCTGTCTGCCGCTCCTCCATGCTCGTCCCCCTCGTACCAGCGCGTTAACGAGAGACGCCGCGCCGCCTGTCTCGGTCTTCCGCCGACGCTTTTTTTCGCTATTTTGGAGCCCACATGCGGGCCGAAAGCAAGGAAGACACTGACGATATCAAGTTTGACAGGGTTTAGAACGTCAGGGTTACACTTGACGCCACGCGAGAAGTGTACCCGCTTGAACTTTGTGTAGCCATCTCGTGTGAGGCGAGAGTAACCTTGTCCACCGGAGGAGCAACAACATCATACCAACATGCGGATCAATGCCGCGTCGGTCGTGTGTGTGTCTACTGCTGCTTGAGCCTTTTTCCCAATATTGTGTCGGTGCTTCATTGCCTCTCGTGATTGACAGTCAACCGCAGTTATGGATTGAAGAAAGCAAGCATTAGCATTCGTGTTCACTCTGGTAAGAAATCTAAGGATGAAGCCAACGGCGACTATCGAGAAGCCGAGGCGAGAGAAAACGATCGCGACCAATACAACACGCCCAACGTCACCAACACCAACTGGCAACCGGCATGGTCGTCTCAAGACGGACTCGCGTCGGCCGTCTTGGGCTCGTGCAGCCAGGGTTCGTCTACACGGCACTCTCCTTCGGCAGCGGCGCGAGCTGCACGTCGCGGTCGTTCGCCGGAGACCGCTGCAAACTGGGCGAGAGCGGCGACTGCGACTCACCACCGAAGATGGGCTGCATGTAAGACGTGTCGAAGCTCTGCCAACTCTGCATGATCGCGCCCGTGATCGAGTTACCGGCCGGAGCCTGTCGCTGCATTCCTGGTGGCCCGGCTCGCGCGGCCATCTCAGTGATGTTGTCTTCTTCCCCATTCTCGTCTTCACTCGAGCTGTCGCGGAACTGCGGGCGCGGGGTTAACACGGGCACCCCAGCGCTGACGATGTTGCCGCCAGCAGCACGAGTTGAGAGCGGCGCATTGCCAGACGCAGCACCGGCCAGGTCAGCTGACCTTTCTCGCAGAACGAAATGCATGGATCCACGGACGACATGACGCGCCTGGAGCTGGAGGCGCGGTGACGGCCGGAGAAGGTCGACCTGCGATCCCGCCGAGGTCGTAGAGCCGGTTGCTGACTCCGCATCCGAGTCTTGACGTGCGATGTGGTGGTCCTTGTGCGTCCCTGCGAGGCCCAGACGCGAAAGCACCGGACCGGTCAGACCGCCGATTACAATGGTCGTGAAGAGGACGACCATCAGCGTCGTCGATTCGATCAGGCGACGATGAGACGCGCCCAGGAGACCAACGTAGTTCCAGTTCTTGGCGAGTGCGAACGAGATCGACCCGCGCAGACCCGCGAACCAGATGACGCTCATGTACTTGACCGGGATCTTGTTCGCGCGGCTACGCGTGAGGTTGGACAGCCCCAGCAGCGGGAATACGTTGCAAAAGCGCGCGACGATGCACGACAGCAGCGTGAGGAAGATGAACGTCCAGTCAATGTCGTCGACGCGCAGCGCGGCGCCGACGTTATTCTCGACGTGGCCCGCGAAGATGAGGATGAACGAGATGCCCATAAACACGTAGACGATGCTCTCGCACACGAAAGCCAGCGTGTGCAGCAAGTGCGTGAAGGAGTGCTGCGCCTCGTTGGAGATCGTGTGGAAGTGATAGTGCGCCGTCATGGTGCCGGAGAAGAAGAGTGCGACGATGCCGCTGAGCTTGAAGCTGTCAGCCACGAAATACGTCAGCAGACTGAAGATGAGGCACAGCGAGATCTCGTAGGTCGGGAAGTAGCGCAGCGTTGAAAATGCCTGGCGGTTGAGCAGGAAGGCGCCGCACAGCGTGATGACGGCGCTCACGACGAGCGAGCCGATACACATACCTCCCGTCTTGAGCACGACCCAGAGCAGTTGATTGACGCTGAAATCGCTCTCGGGCTCCCACTGCTTCAGCGTCTGGTAGAGCGCGATGACGACAGCGTCGTTCAAGATGCTCTCTCCGAATACAAGGTTGAAAAGCAGCGGCGGCGCGTCCAGCTTGTTGAAACACGCAAGCGTGGCGACGGGGTCGACAGCGCTGATCAGCGCGCCAAAGAGAAACGTCTCGACCCACGAGAGCCGCGTGACGACGCCCGCCTGGCCCGCGGCGTACAGCAAGCCGCCGGTGACGCACGTGGCGATGACCGTGCCGACGACGGCCGTGTTGACGATCGCAGGGAAGTTGCGGAAGAAGGCCTGGCGCTTGATGGAGAAGCCGCTCTCGTAGATGATGGGCGGCAGCAACACGTTGAAAAACAGGTTGTTGTCGAAATTGAGGTGGTTATGCAGCGCCGCGTGCTTGCCGCCGATGATCATCATGATGCCCACGAGCAGCCCGAACACGAGCGCGAAGCCGCTCTGCGAGATCACCATGCACGAGTACCGGTCCAGCATGTACGACGCCATGACCAGCACGAACAGCATCAGCAGGAGCAGCACCGCGTCCTCCATCCTGTCTCTCTCTCGCCCGGTTCCTTGCGTCGGTCCTTCCCTCCTTCCCGTCCCTACACGGATCAAACGCGCGTCCGATACTCCGCCGCCTTTCTCGGCTTTGCTATCACCGTGACGAGGCAAGTTCCGCTCTGATTCTCGTGTGTGCGTGCGTGGTACGTGGTCGGCGGTATACTTTATCCAAGTGAAATGCGAACGCAAGGGGACTGCCCACTTGCGGCCTTAAATGGGAACCGTTGCTTTATCGCTAAAACGTAGCGAATTAGGTGTAATTCTCCCGATCGATACGATTTGATTGGCGAGTCGTCAATTAGGTGCCGGTCTGTGATTGGGTAAAATGCACGTTACCCTTGTGTTTTTTGCTCTGGCTTCACAACCGAACGTTGCCCGAGCACGAAGTTGCCTTTTGGGGATCTCGACATCTTGATCTCGCTAATTTTGCGCCTTTTCTTCTCGATTTTTCTGTCAGAAAACGGTGAAGGTCATGGTACATTCGGTGCTGTACAGTACCATCCCCAGCTCGATGGGTTTGTGCGTTCGTCCAATTGTTTCTGGTCATTGTTGGGGGCGAATTACAAGTCGCTAATGCATTGGCGGTCGGTTGCGTGCGGTTGAGTTCATCCACGGGGTTCCCTATACCCGTAGAACGCACACCGTGTCGTGCTGTTGCTCACCTAGAACCGAACGAAGCCGCGGCCGACCTTCTTCCGGAAGCGCAGCACGCCCATGATGGCGGAGGCAATGCTGCAACCAAACCTGAGACAATGAGGGCCAAATACAGCGGCATGGTGTCAGTTAAAATCGTGATCTTTGCTATCGCACATCGCCATAACATCAAGTGAGGGAGCGCATACCAGGTCGCAGCGTAGCCCACGTGCTTCTCCGGGGTCATGTAGAACTCCATGTAGTTATTGACGGTCTTGCGGATCGGGTGCTCCAGCGACGGCTTCTGCTTCGTGTTCTCAGCTGCGGTGTGGCCAGCAGTAACCAGTGACGTGGTTAGACACCATCACCACACAAGCGCAGGCACCACCCAATTGTCGAGATGGACGCACTGATCGCGTCGACGATGATCGGGAGCTGGTCCGCGCCGAGTCCCATGGCTTCGGCCAGCTGCTCGTGGTCCAAAAAAAAGAACTGGCGGGCCTCCGGGTCGTTGTCGGGCGTGAACTTGTTGCGCTGTTGGCACGGATCACACACAGAGTCACTACCGCTGACCCAAGCCTCCATTCATTGCAAGGTCGAAGATTGCAGCGTTCATACCACTTCGCCACGGCGGACGACACCAACGATAGTCTGGAGACCGTCCTCTTCCTTCTGCTCGCTCGCCACGTGGACATCCAAAAGGTTGCGCGGCAGCCACCCGCGGTTCACGATCACCGGCGTTCTGCGTACACAGTGAGAAGACACACCGAGTCAGATCTTCCCTTTCCTCAAAGCAAGGCAACGATTACTATCACACACCCTCCCTCGCGCTCAAGCAGCGAGTAAATGTACCCGCCCGTTTTCACTGATCCTATCGACTCGGTTCCGTCAGCAGGAGCCGAGCGCGGATCTGCCAGCCACAGCATGCACTCGATCAATAGGAAAACGGGGGCAGTATCACGGCGGACGCCATCACGTACAGAGGTAGAAAGTGCTGCCGGGCTTGAACTTGCCCTCCGCGCGGAGCTTGCGGTACTCGATCTCATCACTGGCGTTTCGGCACACGAGCACGTCAGAGCACCGGTCATTACGGCACCTAGAGGCGCCTTCATCCATCACTGCGGCTTACATGACGTCGTGGGCCAGCGCCTCGCTCGGAATGTCCACCGGGTCCTCCGCTAGCTGCTTCTTGCGCTCCTCAACGAGTCCCACCTTCCAGTAGTATCTCTCCGACTGCCAGACGCCCAGATACGCCGTGCCGACCGCCTGAACCACCAGCTCCGGCATGAGTATCCGCGGGAGAACAGCATCGAATCCACGGCGTTCTTCGCCACGTACAATCGCCGAGAAGAACGCCATGCCCGCGTACCGCGAGAAGCTGCTCTCGTTGTCGCTGGCCGCCGCCTTGGAGGCCGTCGAGGCGCCGCGCAGCAGCCGCGAGCGCTGCGCCAGGACGACCGGACGGACGCGCGCGATGCGATGCATGTTGCTGCTGCTAGTCGAAGGTTCGGAACCGCAGGAAGTGCCCACCCATCAACATCTTGCCTATTTTATATGTCGAAAAAGTGTTGCGTGTCGTATGGCACGGTATTCTTTTCAGTAGGCATAATGCGACATATATGCGCATGTAGAGGCTCATCGCGTTCTTGGTTGGCATATATCAAGTCGAAGAGCTCAACTCACAGTAACGTCAGGCGGCGGATGGCGAGCGACGCGGAGGGCCACGTGCTGGGCAACTTCCATGCGTACTACAGCTTCAACCCGGTGCACGAGCGGCTGCGATTCATGGACGCGCGCACGTCTCGGGCGCTGCGCGAGGCGCTGCTGACCCCGCGTGAAGAGGGAGGCGACGCGTCGGCGGCGACGGTCATCGACATTGGCTGCAACGAAGGCAAGCTGCTGTTGTCCTTGGTGGAAATATACGGGTTCATGCTGGCGCGTCTTGATGGCATGGCTGCTAGCCGACAGAGGACTGACGCGGTCGATGGCGTCGCCGCTTGTCACGGACAGGTGACTTGACGATCGGCCTGTACAACGCGCTGACGGGCAGGCAGCCGCAGCAGGAGGTGCACAGCGCCGACCATGAGATGAAGGACGTGCTTCGCTTTGACGAGAACAGCGCGAGCGTGCTGAACGAGAAGATGCAGAAGGAGAAGCGCCGCGTCGAGTACGTGTTCACGGACGAGAGCGGGAGCAGCCACCGCAAGCACTTTGCGGTCGAGCTGCGCATCGACGGACAGCTCATGGGCAAAGGCGAGGGCGTCTCCAAGAAGGTGGCCAAGGCCAAAGCCGCCGACTCCGCCTTGCGGTCGCTGGGCGCGGTCGATAAACAGAAGGACGCGACTGATAGCGACAACAAGGATGACACGCGGTCACAGGTCACGGAAGATACTCAAGCAGAGACGCAGACCACCGCGGCGGATTCTCTCGCCTTTATGAGACCGTTGAACATTCTCGGCGTCGACATTGACGACGTGCTGATCGCGCGCGCCAAGAAAAAGGCGGCGGAGCTCGCGAGCGGAGACGCCGTGCAGTTTCTTCACGTGAATGTCATGACCCCTGATTTCAACAAGCAGATCGGCGCGTTTCTAGAACTGGCCAAGCGACCGCCGACGGCACCGCGCAAGTTTGACTTAGTGACGTGCTTCAGCGTCACTATGTGGATCCACCTGAACCACGGCGACGACGGCCTCTGGCGGTTTCTCGAGACCGTGAGCCACATGACGGAGCATCTCCTGGTCGAGTCCCAGCCGTGGAAGTGCTACCGGTGAGTTGCATGCGTGGAGGAGACATGGAAACGGGTAGAAGAAGACCGCGCTGCTGTCATCGTCACTAACGGCACTGTGTCATGATGTGCTCTGCTCTTCTGTTGTCGCATTAGCAACGCGCTCAAGCGTCTGGGCCGGCTCGGCGTCGCGGTCCCCAAGTCGTTTCGCGAGCTCAAGGTGCGCAACAACGTGGTCGAGAAGATGGACGCGTTCCTGCTGGCCGCTGGCCGCTTCCGCTTCAAGGCCGATCTCGGCAAGACCAACTGGTCGCGACCCGTGGTGCTATACAGTCGCCGGACGATCCCGGGCATCGCGTACGCCGAGCGCTAGGACAGACATGGGGATCGGGGAGCGAGTAACCCCACAACAATGAAGCATCACTAGTCCGTCTATAAACTCCCGAATTGCTCGTGCTCAGGCCTCTGCAAATTGGGATCCAGTACCTAGATACCTAGAACGTGACGGAATAGGTAGTCCGGAAATACCAGAACTAGGTATCATACAAATTCCAAGGGTAAATAGGCAGTAGCGCCTACCAGAAAAGTTGTTCCAAGTCATGGTAGGACATGAAAAGATAGGCATTTCTATTGCTTTGGCTCGGAAATGTCAAAACTCAGAGCTAGGTATTTTGTGCGTCTCGGGTCCAAAATGCCTAGTTTGGCCTGCTCGTGCTCATTGCTGCCTACCAACAAAGTAATCAGTCGGCGACGTCAGCTCTCGGTCAGCGCTGACACCATTCGATGTGGGTCGGTTACCACCGTCACCTCTATGCACCGTACGCTGTCGTGACAACTTTGCCGGTGCAACTCACTTGAGTTCGCTATAGTGAGCTTAACTCGTCCGCCCCATCGACGTCATCGGCCCGCTCATCTCGCGTTCTTCGCTCTCAAATGAGACTTGAGAGGCTGCCCAGCCAGCGCTATGAGCCACGGCGAGACTTGACATCATTACAGTAAAGCGTCCGTTCCATATTTCATCAATTGACGCGGAGAATGAGAGGATGAGATGGGAGAAACAGCGTCAATAGTAAATGTGTGGCCGTAACACAACACCAAGCCTGGTGGTGGTCTGAGATCGATGGCGTCCAAGCCGCTCATTCTGCAATTCGCCGACGACTCGAGCAGCCCTCTTCACTCCTCTCAGGTATGAGCAACAGCCAAGAATGGAACGAGCCGTACCATACTTTGCGAGGGGCGCTCTTCATCACGTCACTAACGAGATCTCTGCTCATCCGCGTTCTATGGAATTGCGTGTACAGTAGAAACACCACCAAGCACCAACACGACAGAATGGACCAGTTGCTGACGCAGTTCATGATGGAGGAGCACCGGGACGTGGCGCGCGCGGTGACCGCGCTCATCTTCTTCGTCGTGGTGCCGCCGCTCGTGCGCCTGCGCGTCGTGTACACTTTCCTCTGGGCGGCGTTCGCGCTGCTGGCGGTGGCCAGCCAGTCCAAGACCGCGCTGGGCCTCGCGACGGCCATGGGGCTCACCGTCTCGCTGTCCTGGTACCGCTTGCGCGCGTTCGACCGCTCCGTGTTCGACTCGGTGCTGCTCGGCTGGTTCGGCTTCCTCAGCAAGTACCGCGCCTTCTGCTGGGTCGCGAGCTCGTGCGACTTCCTGCTGCATTTCGTCTTCCCCGTGGCGCTCACGCTCGCGTACCTGCCCTTCGTGCAGCTCTGGATGACCGTCCCCATCATGATGTACGTTGCTTTTCCTTCACGATATAAAGGCGTTTTCCCACTTCCGCGACGGACAAACTTACCAAACGAATTGCTCGTTTATGGCGCAGCTTCTCGGCACTGTGGGTGTACCTGGTGGCGGACGGCTCGCTGACGGCCAACCACGTCTACCACTTCTCGCCGCCGCGGCCGCCCAAGTTCTGGTTCGTCGCGTACTCGTCCATGCTGATCGCCAACCTGACGGTGCCGCTCGGCTGCGTCGTCGCGCTGCGCAGCGGCGTGTACGAGCTGCTGCTCCATCTCGCGCTCAATGCCAGCGGCTGCGCGTCGGTGGCACTGGACGCGCTCTCGGGCGTCAGCGTGGTGCTGCTTTGATCACTCGACTCACCACAGGTTGTAACCTAGAGCGTCGTAAATATATCAACACTTGTGACCGTGGACGGAGGGAAGGCGGCAGTTCGTTTACAGGACTAAACAACGCACAGGTCGCTTAGATGAGAAAGAACGAGCCGAGCAGCTTCCTTAAACCTTCAGTGAGAACGGAAATGGACCGCGGGGGATGGTCGACATGACAGGGCTACGGTCTCACCGACGCAACTGCGCGGACTAGAGGTCGCTGAAACGGAAGGATGTGCGGTCAACGCCGCCAATCGGAGAAAAGATCCGAAGCGTGTGCGAAGGCGGTGAGTGACGCCAAGTCGAGTCGGGCGTTATAGCCCCGATCACATTGTGATGGCCCGTTTGTTTCGCCTCGGTTGCGCCTCGGGGCGGGGGAGCATGGTCCGCGACACTTGCCCCTCGATCTTCTCCAGCTTTAGTAGATGCAGAGTCTGTACGCTCGGGAAGGTGTCCATTTACACTTGTGCATATTGGGCGGAACTCGTTGAAACTGGTTGCGTACTGTACAATGCGCTGCCGATTACGGCGTGCATTGTCGAGATCGCTGCATCGCCGCGCGCGCCGAGCCATCCATGTCCTGAAGAGTGGGCCACGCATAACTGCGCATCCACCGAAGAGAGAGAGTCTCTCTGAGAGAGGACTCTCAACGAGCAACGCTCGATCGGGCGATCGGGCGCCTTGGTTCTGTCCGATGTCTCCGCCGCTCGTTGGCTTGTTTTTTATTTGCGATCAACGGCATTTTGAGCGACGGCGGACCACACAAAATATTAGCCGTTTGGATACGCCACGTGTGGGGTAGATTGGTGGGTTTTGCGTGGGGCCATATGACATTATTAATAGAACCTCACGGAGGAGCGCACATTGACGATTTGAACCCTTGTTTTAGCGCTAAAAGAAAGTCTCTTACTATGTCGATAGATTCGATAGGCATATCGAACGGGTTCTGAATTATTCATGCGACGAAGTAAGAACCGGCGCGGATGCTAAAATTGCGACATGTGTTTTTTTGCTCGTATCTCCTCCTCCTACGGTACGATCTTCAACTCGCCACCTTATTTTTTCGGGTTTGCTGCGCTTCTTTCCATACAAACCTCTAGTCTAACGGCACCTTCTGGACACAAAGCGCAGTTGACTTTCCACCGCAGCGGCGCGTCCCTCTCTAACCGCATCGTCTGGACTTTTGTCCAGTAAAAACACCGATGGCACAAGTCGCCAACCGCTTCACCGGCTGCTGCAGCTCTCCTCCATCGCATTCTCGGTTTAACACGCACCCAGGAGACCCTTCAACGCACTCATTCCCACCATGGACAGCGCGGCGGTGACGGAGCTGGCGCGCGCGGGCGCGGCGCTGGTTGTCCAGACGATCTCGAGCGTCCGCGAGCGACAGGCGGCGAGCAGCGACGGCGCGCTCGAGGCGCTGCAGGCCGTGGCGCTGCTCTTCTGCATGACGCTGCTGCCGTCGCTCATCCGCATCCGCATCCTGTACACGTTCTGCTGGGTCGGCTTCACGGTGCTGGCGCACCTGACGGACTCGGAGGCGGCGCTGGGGCTCGCCACGTCGCTTGGACTCACCATCATGCTCGGCTGGTATTCGCTGCGCGCGGTCGTGGACCGGTCCACGTTCTCGGGTATCCTGCAGGGCTGGTTCGGCTTCCTGAGCAAGTTCGCGTCCTTCCGGCTGCTCGCCAACTCGGTCGACGTGCTGTTGCACATGATGGTGCCGCTCGTGCTCGCGCTCTGCTACCTGCCGCTCGTGCGCCTCTGGATGACCGTTCCCATCCTCATGTACGTCTGCGACTACATGTAGTTAAGATTCCCAATATGTCCGACAACCGTGAACTGACGTGCCTCTTGTGCAATGCTACAGCTTCTCGCAGATGTGGATCTACTTCGTCGCGGGCGGCGACCTGTACCCTGCCGGGAACGACGTCTACCACTTCTACCCGCCGCGCTCCAAGGATTTCTGGGCCGCCGCGCGCAAGATCGAGCTGTTTTTCAACCTCACGGTGCCGCTCGGCTGCGTGCTCGTGTACCAGGCCGGCCTGCATCAGCTCATCGTCGACGGCCTCGTGCTGGCGTAACTCTGCGTGCTTGTTCACTGCGCTGTGCGGGTCCCCCCGCCCTCTTTCTAGATAGGAATTATTATAACCGCACTGTTTGCAAATGGAAGTCACGGACATGTCAACGCGTCGAGGCTGGTAATTCCGTTCGCAATTCATCGCTTACTCAGCTTTCGACTTTGCATTCACTTGAGACACAGCAACACATCAACGTCTCCCGCACTCACGGCTGACATGCAGTAACCTTGGCAGTTTCTCGAGCTTCGTCCGCGTACAGGGCGACTGAGCATCTCCACCCACACCAGATCAGGACTGACGCTCGTCCTCGCTGTCATCACCGTCCTTCTTGTCATCCTTGTCATCGCCATCGTCGTCGTCATCGTCGTCGTCGTTGGCCTCATGCTCGCCACCGATTAGACGACCCTTCTTGTCATCCTTGTCATCGCCATCGTCGTCGTCACTGTCGTCGCCGTCGCCCTTATCTCCACCTTTATCGTCATCGTCCCCCTTGTCTCCATCATCCTTGCCGTCACCATTGTCTCCACTGTCTTTATCGCCCTTGTCTTCATCGTCCTTGTCGTCAACTTTGTCTCCATCGTCTCCATCGCCCTTGCTATCGCCTCCGCTCACATCGCCGCCATTGCTGTCGCTTGGCTCGCCAAGCCCGTCGACGAACGACATGACATGCTTGTGCAGTGCCGCGCGGTCTCTGCGGTACCGAAGCAGCACCTTCACCCGTCTGATAATGGTGGCTTCAGACAGCGGATAGCCCAGAAACATCATCAGGCGCTCTGTCACATCGCCATCGCTGAGGCCCTCGCCCCTCACGAAGATGTCCTCGATCTTTTTCGTGAGCTCGTACTTGTTGCCAGCCTTGCGCACCACGGCGCCGCCGCGAATGATAAGCGCGCTCTTGCCAACTGCGGCCCTCTGGGTCTTGACCGCGGAAGCAGATACATCAAGTAGCGGGTCTTGCACCGATGATATCACTGTCACGCCTGATGGAGCGCTGCCTTGCGCCTCGGCACCGAGAGTCGGCTTGCCCTTGTCCGACACAGACTCCGCGCTTCCAACCGCAACAGCAGTCGCGATCAGTGCGGTTGCGAACAGAAGATGGAGAAGCTGCGGCATCGCTGGCAAGGCAACTCGATCGGATTGTGTTCAGATCGTGTTTGGTTGGCTTGGATAGCACGAGTCAACTCCAAAAGTGAGGCAGGTCAAAACACTGATGCCACACACGCACGGCGCCACGCCAGCTATCCGAGCCCCCGCAATGAGCACCCACGGGGATCTCCGAGAAAGCACAGCCCCTCCATCATCGAGACGGCCCCAAGAACGAGCTGCAAGGTGTCCGTCGCACACGGGAGGGAACTTTCTTCGACATCAACCCGAGATCTCCGGCTCCCAGCGTTTCGTACCCATCAAACGGATCAACTTCCTGCATCGTTATGTGGCTCGCGTTGTAACATCAATCTGTTGTTAACGAACCATATTTTAGTTATGGTGACCTATAATTGCAACCCCGCCGACCGGCCGACCACGCCAGAGCAGATACACTCGTCAGCCACTAACGAACGATGGAGATGGCGGATGCGGGCGGGGACAACGCGCTTGCAGACGCCTCGCTGGCCTCCGCGCTGCTGTTCGCGGTGGTGGCGCTGCCCCCACTCGTGGGCGTGCGCACCATGTACACCAACTGCTGGCTGGCGTACACGCTGCTGGCGCACGTGCTTGCGTCCGAGGCGATGCTCGGGCTGGCCACCTCCATGGGCATCACCGTCATGGTCGGCTGGTACACACTGCGCGTCTTCGACCGCTATGCGTTCACGGCGATCCTGAACGGCTGGCTCGGCGTTTGGGCGTCCTCGCGCGCGCTGGGCGTGCTGGTGCGCGTCGGCGACCTCCTCGGTCACCTGCTGATCCCGATGGCGCTCGTTTCCTGTTACCTACCCTTTGTGCGTGTCTGGATGAGCGTGCCGTCCCTCATGTGGGTCCACTGCCGCAACTGAACTGGTACTCTTGCTGCTGATATGATACTGACGGTGGTGGTGGGGCCTGGTGCCAGCTCCTCGCGGCTGTGGAGCCACTTTGTGGTCGGGGGCGGCGTGTTCCCGACGGCGGACCACATCTACCGCTTCTCGCCGCCGCGGTCGCCGCACTTTTGGAACGCCGCGTACAAGATGGAGTTGCTGCTGAACCTGTTCGTGCCGCCCTCCTGCGTGCTCGCCCACCAGGTACTGTAGTCGCCCCGCTAGAATAAACGCCCCGCCAATCCACCGCTTCTGCTAGCCTTCTTTGCGGTGCAGTTCCAGTCCGCCTGATGAATATGCTGTTGCGTTGGTGCTGCTGTGCAAGCGAAGCGCTCCTTCTGGGTCTACGTCTCAACGGCTCTCGCGGGCGGGATGCTGTTCAGCATCCAGCTGATCCGGTCGCTGTCACTGCCTAAGCTGCGGCGCAACGCCAAAACGATCATGTGCCGCCTTCTCGCCGGCGGCGGCATCCGACCCATCCGGGTGAGTACATTACGTGTTCCCATTATTTACGATGCTTCGCCGCGTCGACTGATATTCTATTCGATTGACCACTATTGTGATGTTGTTTGCATTCGCGAAAAGGACTTTGAAGTGCGGGACGAAGCATTCTGGCTCGACTGGATGAGCGATGGGCTGGTGGCCATCGGCGAGTCCTACGTCGGTAGGCTTTGGGCCACAAATGGCTCCATGCCGCTCGAAGACGTGATCGCCGCGCTCATGACCATCCCGATGGAGGCGCGGCACGAAATGTACCGGTCCTGGAGCGCTCGTCTGGTCGCGCTGACAGCTCGGCTGTTCAACTACGCGCCGTCATCTGTCGGGCTGGTCGTTGGTGCGGCTTCTGAGCAGTTTGACCTGTGCCCGAACTTCCGCCAAGACTTCATGGACAAGTACTTCCACCAGGGCTTTGGCATTTGGAACGAAGGAACCACCGACATCGAGGTACGGGGTGGAATATTGCTGCAGCCCGGCGTATGCACGCTGATTCCGCCTCTGCTTACCCACTATGACTACTGCGAACGGTTCAAAACAGCACGCACAGGTGCACAAGCTCGCTCAGATCGACCAGATCCTAGGCATTGAGGTATGTCGAGTGATGCTAGCAATCGGGAAGGCCGTCGTCGATACTAAACCTGTTCGCGTTTGCGCTACTGCTCTAACAGGACGGACACCGCGTGCTCGACATCAGCATCGGATCCTGGGGCGGCGTCGGCTGCTATTTGGCGGAGCGCCACCCAGGGGTGACGGTGGTGTCGGTTCTCTCGTCTGTTCAGGAGCACGTGCACGCCAAGCAGTTCGCGCGCGAGCTGGGCGTGCTCGACCAGATGGATTTCATCCTGGTCGACAACCCCTCCAAGGTACAGTCGACCACTAGCTTTGTGAGAAGAGGTGGCGTCCACTGATCCTCATCTCTTGATGTCAATATTCCAGCTCGTGACTGCGGTGACTGGGTTCAGCACGTCGCGGTTCGATCGTATCGTGTGCATTGGCGCAGTCGAGACGCTCGACGAGGTGCAGAGCCCCCGTTTCCTGCGCTCGCTGCGCCGCATCGAAGCCCCGCGCGGGTCGACGCTCCTCGAGTTCGTCGCGTGCACGGCGACCAACATGACGACGCACGCGTGGAACAACAAGTACATTCACTGCTCGTTCCCGTGCTACGCCATCACGCTGCCCATCTTCCGCGCGCTGGCGAGCGATGCGGGCTTCACGATCCACGACATCGCCGGCTACTCGGCGCACTTTGAGCGCACGCTGCTCGAGTGGAATCGCCGCTTCCAGGCGAGGTGGAGCACCTCCGAGGCCGCCGACGGCCGCCGCGACAGCACCAGCAGCGCTGGCAGCGCGCTTATGCTGGACGCCGAGCGCGTCAGGTCCCTCCCCGAGTCTTTCAGACGCACCTGGGAGTTCTACCTGCTGCACTCCGCCGCCTGCTTCCGCGTCCAGGCCCTGCAAGCGTACCAGGTCCGAATGGCGTGACGAGGTACAATAGCTGCTCGGTCATGTTGAAGTGGGAGGGGTACTATTAATACCGGTATAACCCTCGTACGTTTTAACTACAGTGCGCGCCATAAGTCTGTGCCGAACAGTTTTTCTTGAATTGTAACGCTAAAAACACAATTTTAACGCTGAAAATAAGGCATTGTGCTCACCAAACAAAATGCTATTGGAGCATATATTTTGTTTTCTCATCCG